>OX104059.1:32182108-32312325 GCA_944474145.2 Dicrocoelium dendriticum | reverse complement strand
GCAGGGACAAAACGTATATTCTGCAAACAACAGGACCAGGCGAAAACGCAGGCAGAGGGCGAGTGAAACATATCGGTATATACAGCTAGTTGGATCCATAATTAACGACCTTTGTGAATGCATGACATTTTTCCTTTGATTCAGTCAAACAAACTCACTCCAATGCGTCCAACTGTTGGCCAATCAGCGTGCATGCGAGAAACGTGTGAACTTCCAATCCGCTGCCGCCTTTCCTTGCGGCAGCCTAACGGCTTCCTTGCTGGGCTGGCACCGCACGTTCGTTCGAGTGTATACTCCCATCACATCCTCCCTTTTTTCATGTTCTTGCTGCTGTACTTTGCTAAATAGTCCATACACTTTACCACTCCGCGTCCTCTTTGTTGGATCTGCCGATGTCGCCTCATTGCCGCACGCAGTATAACGCTCTCTCCCTGATTCATGCTGTCGCCTCGGACATCTCCTCAGCTGTACTCGGTTTCTTCTCAGCTTCTTCCCTCCAACATTTACTTCGTATGACCTTTCACCGACTTTCGCAGCCACGACTCCTTTTCTCCACCGCTCCTGTCCATCGGGAATTGGTTCAACCCATACTTCTTCCCCCACTGTCAGCTCAGGTAATTCCCGTGCGCCGTTGTCGTAGTACCGTTTCTGAGTAGCCATTCGCCTTTTCAAACTGTTCTGTACTTTCTCAAGTTGTGGCGTGACAGGGCGCAGAAGTGTTGCGGATGCAGGCATCACAGTTCTGGTCCTTCGACTGTATAGGCGCTGCACTGGGCTCAGGCCGATATCCGTTGAAGGAGTGTTGCGACTCTCCAGTAGCATGAGGTATGGGTCCTCCCGAGTATCTCTAGCCTTCGCTAATAGTCGCTTGGCTTGCTTCACTGCCGACTCTGCCTTCCCATTTGATTGACTGTGATAGGGACTGGTTTGCCGGTGTGCGAATTCCCATTTGGTTGCGAAAACCTGGAATGCCCTGCTGCTGAACTGGGGACCGTTGTCCGAGACTAGCTCCTCCGGTATCCCGTGCCGTGCGAATTGACATCTGAGTTTGTTGATTACTGCCTCCGTGGTCGTGGTGGTGAGTAAATCGATTTCAAAGTAATCACTATAGTAGTCCACCGTGAGTAAGTAATCCTTTCCGTTGTCCCAGAATAGATCCACTGCTACCTTTTGCCACGGTCGGTCCGGAACATCATGCAGCATCATCGGTTCCTTCGTTTGCCGAATGTCGTGTGAACGGCACGCCTCACAGTTAGACACATGATCCTTGATCTGACCTGTCATTCCTGGCCAGAACATCAGTTCTCTTGCTCGATTAATGGTGTAATTTGCACCCAGGTGAGCGCGATGGACATGCTCCAGCATCTCCTTTCGGAGAGAAGAAGGGATTAGGATTCGACTTCCCTTGAACAACAGACCGTCACAGACAGTGAGTTCGTCCCGAAAATTGAAGTAGGGTGTTAATTCCTTCGGGAGCTGCTTCTTTGTTTCTGGCCACCCATTGAGGATAACGTCTCGCAAAGCTGCAAAAGTTTGGTCTTCCTCCGTGAAACGCCTTATGTCTTTCAAACGGTTTTCTGTCACTGCCAGATGCTGCACCATGCTAACTGTCTCGATCTCTTCTAGATGATGTTCGGCCACTGGCGGATGTGCTCTCGACAGGGTGTCCGCGATGAACATCTGTGTGCCAGGTGTGTACACAATGTCAATGTCATACTTCTGGAGCCGGATAAGCATACGCTGCAGACGGCGAGGAACGTTATTCAGTGGTTTAGTGGCTATCGACACCAGCGGCTTATGATCAGTGTACACGGTTGTCTTTCTTCCAAAAGTATAATCATTGAAACGCTCCATGGCATAGACCACTGCCAGCATCTCTTTCTCGATCTGTGCGTACCGCTTCTCGGCCTCTGTGAGTGCTCGACTGCGGAAATCCAAAGGTCTTCCGTTCTGCAACAGAACAGCACCTATTCCACTCTGGCTACTATCACACTGTACCTCCAATGGTTGTGCTGGATCGTAATATCCGAGTACGGGCGCATTACTGATAAGGTTCTTAATGGTTGCGAAAGCCAAATCCTGTTCCTTCCCCCAGCTCCAATTTACTCCTTTGTGAGTTAACTGCCTAATCGGAGTCATGACATCAGCGAGTCCTGGTAGGAACCGGCTTAAATAATTCACCATACCGTTTAGGCGATGGACTGCCTTCACATCGTTAGGGGACGGCATCTCTTGTATCGCCTTAATCTTCCCTGGGTCAACCCTGATTCCGTCGGATGTTAACACATGCCCATGGAAAATCACCTCCTCTTTCCGCAGCTCTACTTTCTCGCGTTTTAGCTTGATGTTCTTTTGCACGCAACGCCTCAGGAACCGGTGTAGCTTAGTGTCATGCTCTTCTTCGGTAGAACCGTAAATCAGAACGTCATCTGCCACACAGGTTACGCCATCTAAATCATCTATTGCTTGCACCAAACGCTTTTGGAAAATTTCGCTAGACACCTTCAGGCCAAACGGTAATCGCAGCCAACGATAACGTCCGAACGGTGTAGCAAATGTGGTGAGGAAACTGGATTCGTCGTCTAGAACAACGTGCCAGAATGCGGAAGAAAGGTCTACTTTCGTGAAAAACTTAGCTTTTGTCAAACGTGGTAAAACATCTTCTAACGTCGGTAGCGCATAATGTTCTCTACGCAGGGCCTCATTCAGTGGCTTCGGGTCTATACATACGCGTAGTTCGCCATTTTTCTTCGTAATGATTGCGACCTGGCTAACCCAGTCTGTTGGCTCATCAACCTTTGCAATCACACCCTGCATAACCAGCTTGTTCAATTCCGCGGAAAATCGGTCACGTAGCGCAAATGGGACTCTCCTAGCAGGTAACGCAATCGGGCGTACCAAAGGATCTAACGACAGGTGAGCGGTACCCTCAAATTCCCCTAAACCCGGGCTAAACACAGACGGATACAGGTCACTAACATCGGCTTCACTCTGACAAGCGTACACAAAACGATCATGGTTAAAAATGACAAAGCCAAGAGATAAAATCGAATCAATGCCGAGAATCGGCGTGAGATCCTCATCCACGATCACGAACTGCAGACGATGCGAAACACCGTCTCTCGGATTGACCACTTCAATTGTCGCTGAGCCCTTTGGCTTGAGTCTGGAACCATTCCACATGCGCAAATAATCTTGATCCGATTGAATTTGCACGCCGCGGCAGTGCTTTCTGGGCAAAATATTGATCGTCGCGCCTGTGTCTAACTGGAATCGCACAGACCGTCCCTCGATCAGAAGACTTGCATAGACACACTTCTGCGACGCTTTCCGAGACACGTTACCAATCGATTGTTCGGTGTCTTCTGTTGATTTGTCTGGAACGAGTGCACTGACATCTGTCGACTGACAGCAGCGGGCGAAGTGATTGCGCTTCCCACATTTGACACAAATGCGGCCCCACGCCGGACACTGTTCGCGGTTCCTCGGATGTCGTGTTGCACAGAAGTTGCAGGGCTCCTGTCGCGCGGTCGTGGCCCTCGTAGTTTTGCTCCTGGAAACGGCGCACAACTCTGAATCACCTGCGATTGTCATCTGCTGGAACTGATAGGCAGTGGAGGACTCACTGTTACAGATGTCGATACATTGCTGCAGAGATAGGTTGCGCTTTCGTAATAGTCGCTTCGTCAAACCTTCGTCATTGATCCCAAGAACAATGCGGTCCCGTATGAGACTGTCCGCCATGCATTTACAGAAACTGCAGGATCGGGCCAAAATCTTTAGCTCAGTGACGTACGTGTCAACGGATTCACCTGGCCGCCTGTTCCGCGAAAAGAAGAGGTAGCGTTGAAATGTCTCGTTTGTTTGGCCTTCGCAGTATTCACTGAACTTCTCAAGAACTGTCTCCAGATTGTTGGCATCTTCGCTCTTGTCGTAACACAATGTCTCTAGCACGCGGCGCGCATCATCTCCTGCTGCGTGTCGAAACATGGCCAAGCGGTACGCCATCGGTTGTTTGTCCAGACGCGATAAAGTGCAGAAATCCATCCATTTGCTCTTCCACAAACGCCAGTTGCTTGCCAAACTGCGTTCATCCATGTTCAGCGGGGCAGGCATTTGAATAGCCGGTGCAGCTCCAATCATCGTCTGGGTGGTACTAATGTTCTTCTCCTTCTCTGACACCATGTAAAAGTCGGTCCTTCAGGGACAAAACGTATATTCTGCAAACAACAGGACCAGGCGAAAACGCAGGCAGAGGGCGAGTGAAACATATCGGTATATACAGCTAGTTGGATCCATAATTAACGACCTTTGTGAATGCATGACATTTTTCCTTTGATTCAGTGCAGCCAAATCAATCATATATATATTTTTTTGTAGATATATATATATATTGATGACACGTGTGATCAATTCTACATTCAGCTATCCTCAGTGGTGCGGTCTGTGCCGAACAGCGAACGACTATATCTGCTGGATGATTTCAACGCACTCCTTGGGGGCGATGTATCGGTGTGGACAGACGTTATCCTTCCGCAGGGTACTGGTTCAGCGAATGCGAACGGTGACATGCTGGTCTCACCATGTGCCGCTCAAGGCGTGACGATCAAGAACAATCGGTTTGTATTGTGTTCGAGTGAGATAGCAATATGGATGCACTCACTGAGCGGTCACGCTCACTGCCTCGACTACGTCATCATACGTCAGCGTGACATGCGTGAAGTGCGCATGACACGTGTACTGCGTGGAGATGATTGTGACACTGATCCCAAGTTAGTGAGGACCGAATTGTGCATCTATTTTCCTAAATCTATATATTGCTCTCTCGTCGTGAATCGGTGTAAATTTAACATTTTCGCCCTCGGTACTGTGGAGAAACTTATAGAACTGCAGGAGGCGATGGCTGCACACACGAGTGTTGTAGAATGCAAAGCCACAGTGGGCGACCTGCGGCAGCACATTCGCTACCAAGTGACAGCTGCTGCCGAGAAGACTATCGGGCGCGCAAACTGTAAGCTGCCTTATTGGTTTGATGAGAACAATGCGACGATTGGCGTATTAGTGTCGGAGAATAATGCAGACTTTGCTGCACATGTGGTAGCCCCCAGTGACTTGCAAAAGAATATTCAGTTTCGCAAACTTCAACGGCGGCTTAACCGAGAGCTCCGTCGCATTAAAAGTACATGGTGGACGGAGAAGGAGAAGCAGATGGAATTCTACGCCGAGCGCCACCAACACAATGAATGTTTTGACTCCTTGAATGTGCTGTGTGGACCAATATTGGATCTGCTGAGGAAGCTGATCGATGGTAGATCAGGCGCTGCGTGTCCGCAGACTGTAAACATAATGCAGTTAAGCAAAAGCACTTTGTCTGCTTCTTGACCAACCGTTCAGAGATCGACTAGTCTACACTGAACGGTCTAAAACAGCAGAAGGAAATGTGAGTCCGTCGGACACACCGAAAGTGGCTGAGCCGCAGACAGCACTTGCTCAGCTGCGAAAGGGCGATTGTGCCGGTACCGACGGGATTCCAGCTGAAGTATTGAAAGTTGGCGGACCCGCGTAGGTGAATCCGCTGTAACGCGTTGGGATAAAGGAGTAAATGCTTCCTGAGCTGAAGGATGCTCTTGTACTACCAATGTGCAATCGAAAAGTAAACAAGCGATGTTTCACGAATTATAGCTGCACCAACTTGCTGAGTTGAGTGGGGAAGTTGTAATTTCCGTTCGGGTAGCATTACCATCGAAATAGTGTTTGCGGTTCCTCAGTTGCAGGGAAAGTGTAGAGAACGAGACCAGCCGTAGTTTGCGCTGTTTATTTATTTCCCCAAAGCATTTGATGAGGCATCGTGGCTCGTGTTGGGTAAGTTTGGTTGTCCGAATATTTTTGTAATGATAATTGAATGCGCACTTCCGAGGGTTCAGCTGAGTGCATAGACCTCGGATGAGTTTGCAGTTGGCTCCGGTGTGAAGCAAGGCTGTGTCTTAGCTCCTGCCCTGTTTAATATTTCTCTTAATGTCATGATGTCGTGTGCGTTTGATGCGACTTGTGCTTACGGTGTTCGTCTGGAGCACCATATCGATGGTGGTTTGTTGACGATCCATCGTTTCGTTGCGTGAAATACTCTGAGACAACTATCCTTACGATGCTGTTCACTGAAGACTGTGCTTAGTCTGCGCGCAGCTCGGATGACTTGCAACGCATGATTAGTGCTCTGGCTTCGATAGCGGCCAAACCGGGGCTCACCATCAACACAAGCAAAACTGTCTGCCCTTTTCAGCATTTAGCGGAATTGCAACTTGCAACTATGCCACAAATCAGCAATTATGTTGACTTATTTGAAACCAACTCCCTTTTCTTCTACATTGAGAGTGTGATTTCGACTGTCCAACAAATATTCAGCGAGCATCGTATACGCTATCAAAGGCATAAGGGTTGCACGATTACCTAGTGCGGAACAGCCACTAGCTTACTGTTGGCACGTAGCTGACTGAGTACAAATACATAGTGCTGCCGTTATTATAAATCCTTGCAAATCGTGGTCGGTGTATCGGCGAGATATGGGATATATCGAGCGCATTCCTTTACAGTGTCTGCGACAGATTCTGCGCATTTGGTAATGCGACAGATTTCAATAGTTCAATAATGTATGCAAGGATAAAAAGCATAACTTTACAATCGCAATAGGATGGATATGAAAAAGAAACTAAAGCAAATTGCACTAACGTGGAACGTGGCTTTTCATTGGTTATGCCATTGCCCTAAATCAAACTGTTAGCTAGCGTTTATCACTAAGATGAAAAGCTAATAGTCTTTCGGATGACGTGACGTCTGTTGACTTCACCACCTATGTTGGTAATGCATTCCAGTGAGAACAGATTCTAAGTGAGTAAAACTACATTTTAATATTCAAACGGGATTGTTACGTCATTAGTTTCATTTAGTTGCCTCGGCATCGTTTGTAAGAGGCTAGGGTCTGCAGTGATGTATATAGACGTTCGCATTCAGTTAGTATTCGATATGTGAGAACAAGATCTCCGTGAAGCCGTCGGTATTCTGAGGTGAGCTCACCGATTATACGAAGACGCAGTTCGTAACCGAGAGCGGATAATCCACGTGTTGCATTTGTGGCTCTTATTTCGAGTTGTTCCAAAAGCCGAATGTCTCGGTTTAACCATGAACACTAGGCCTGAATTGCATATTCAACGTGAGGATGAATATAGAAGTTAATCAGCATTTGTAGTAGCTGTCGCTCAAAGGTGCCAAATGCTCGCCTCAAAAGTCTCAAGTTCAAGTTCCCCACACTTGCTGCCTTCGAACATTGGAGCGAATTGCCAAGGTTCTCTTACACCGTTCTACCCAAGTCGCGTTCACTTGTCTAGTTTCACCCCAAAAGATATGTGTTGATGAATCTGCTGTGCACCGTCAGCATTTGGAACTTTGCAGGGTTCATTGGGAGCTGCTTGGCTTCTGTCCATTCGTTTATCCGAGCCAGATCTCCTGAAGATAGACAAGGTCGGATGCTAAGCGAATTGTTCTCCATATTTCAGCATCGTCTGCACATATTTGAATCGGGGATAGAATGTCAGGCTGAGGACGGATCGTTTCCGGTAGACCACTAGAGACGTACAGGCTTTCGGAATGAAAGTCGTCTACTATTAAGTTGATTTCTCTGTCGTGTGAGTAGTCTTAACATCAGATGAGCAGGGAAGCGTTGATAATGCAGAGAGTAAGTTTCTAGAGCAGAAAGAAGTAATTTACCATATCAAATGCTAAGTAAAATATAAGTAAATCGCATCTATAGGGAATTCTTCATCAGCTGCTCTGGTCCATAAGTCCCGAGTAAGTGGCGAATCGGTGACACAAGATTGTCTGTGTATGAAACCATGTTAGGCATTAGGAAATAAGAGTAGACTATTAAAGTATCGCGTTGGTTCATCTGCGAGTACAGATCTCATCACTTATGATAAAACAGTTAGGATAGTACTGGGTCAGTATTTTTCAGGATCCGATTGCTTACCTCCTTTGTATATTGCAGTGATAATCCCATTGTTCCACTCAGATGCGAGCAGATACTGGAAGAGGCTGCAAGTAGTGCTGCTATGGTGAAAGCAAGCGTTTTATGTATTTTTGGACAGATTATGTCGATTCTAGGTGCACTGTATTCCCGGAGAGACTGTAATTCACTTGCAGCAGCTGCTGGGTTCAAGGTGATGCTGGATAAACCAACAACATTTGTTGGGAGTTTAGAGGGCGAATGTTCCATGGTATTTGTGTCTAACGTGCGTTCGCAACATCTATATCAGTAGATGTTAGGCCACTGGACGTCTTGAGTGGTGTTGTTCCGGGTTTAACCTTCCTATTGCCATTCATATATCTGTATAGTAGTTCGGTGTTACTCGTAAATTTCAGCACCATTTACTTCTGCCATTCGTACATATCGGCTCTGATGAGCGACGTGCTGTAGTTTCTGATGGCTTTTTAATTCTGCTATGTCGTATCTCATGGGCTTAGCGAATGTGGCTTCCAGATCTCATATCTTCTGTTGATTTAATTAGTGTTCTGCATCGGATTCACGTATTGGTCCGTCGCGATGCTCGTAATAGTACAACCATTTATGCGGATAGTATGACCCAGTTAATTGTACCTTTCAATGCATTCCATGCATCATTCGCCGATCTATGTGTCTGTAGGTCCCAGTCAACGATTGCCGCTGTTGTGCAGGTTAAAATAGTGGGTAATAGTTCGTTGACTTCCACTTTCTTTTCAACAGTAGTGAGGTAACACACATAACCAAATCTCACTACTGTATGGTTGCAACGTCCCAGTGGTGAGTAGTCCGCTACTGACTCAATTATCAAATCTTCATTAGTCAGGATTAATCCCAGGATTACTGGCTTGTTTGAACCGCGATGTCTGGTTGGTCGATGTCCTTCGGGGCCAAGCTTGTCCTCTGCAGCGGTGGTATCGTTCATGGCAGTAGATGATAAGACGCGCTAAATCGCATTTTTCTTGCAAATCATGGCGGTCCCAATTTGTCCCTCGTGGCCCAGTGGCACATGCTGCTGAATATCGGTTCAAGAAGCTGGTGGTCAAGGATTTAAATCCTGATGGATCCAATGGATGTGCACTAGGGACGATGCCCAACAGGCTGAAAATGCCGTCTTGTGTTTTTCGGCATTAGACGACTATCAGATTTGGAAGCTGACTGCAAATATTTCAATTAATTAGAGCAATATCCCAAACGCATAAGTACCTCAGAATCTCTTTGGTATAAAACCTTAGCCTGACTAGGTTTAACTCGGTGGCATCTCGCATGAAAAATTTGAAACAGTTAAGAACAGAATACTTCCTTACTAAGTTGGGAACTAGATCCAAATCAGACATTTTTATGTGACACATTTGGCATCGCGCTTGCTGAGGAAATGTTGCGAACCATTTGAATAATCACCCTCTATAGTTAAAGGTTTTTTGTTACTGACGTTGTCAGCAAAGTCACAGTGTTCGCGTTGCCGTTGTGTACTCTCAGACCGTCCTATCTGACGGGCCAGTCGAATGTGTCAGCGTGAACTTAGGGTAGATTACACAAGCATGAGATCGAGAATTTTCGTGGTTAAGCTTATGTTTCTCGCCGGGGTGACTTTACCTTAAGACCTGTAGCTGCTCAAAACAATGTTGAATTTGAACGAGTGACAGTCCGTTCTAAATGCTTTGAAATGATCTCTTGAGTGAGAAGAAACGATATATCTGATGGTTGGGGTTATGCAACTGTTGGCGCTTGGATACCGGCGAAACACTGTTCGGAATTTAGAATTCAGGGTAAATGTCAAATGCACTGAAGTGTACTCGAGAAAATAGTATCAGAAGGTGGAGCTATTAAAAACACGAAGAATAAATATAAATCCAAGATTGTGTGACCGCATGTCACTGAACCATAGTGTAAAAACCACGAGTGCACGATTGAACGCTTTGCAAGCACATTCGCTCACGGTCAATATTGATAAAGCATGACGCAAGGTCCAAGTAAAGAAACTTAAATTTAACTATACTCTGTTTTATTCCCTAACCATCTTGCTAAAAATGAGCGTTCCTGACATTTTGCCGTCATCAGGTTTCAAACTGTAGCTTAGTAATCTAGTTAGGTATATTTCACTAGGTTAAACTCACATGAATATCTTCTTAAGTGTGTCGTGTAGTCGGACTTTATCTGCACTTTGAAGCAGCGCTAGGCAAAAGGAATATATCTTGTATTGAGGAACAATGACCACAACAACGAGGGAGTTTTACTAAACAACACAAGGCAAGACATTAACTCATTCATCTTTATCTATCTAAATTATAAACAACTACTTTAGAAAAGGTAAATCCGACAACTGCACTTCGGAGCAGTGGAGTAACGGAGCAATGGTTTATGAAGAGTATACAAACTAATGCTTGTCATGTTCCGTTGAATAGATTGATAATTGCAAAGTATAAAACTATAATGGTAAAAGAATGCGAGAAATGCAGGACTCACCAAGGGGTTTGGAGTAACTCATTTGCGAGAAGGGTTTTGACACCGTCCACTGTTTGTTGTGCATTAATGCCAGCATCTGGTGGTCACGATTTAAAGCATGTAGGGTAGATGTGCCAGAGTATTGTTAAGACGTATTTTGAAAAGGGATAAGGTGGGGACATTTAGTACATATGCCGGGAGGAGATTCCATGGCAGCGGAAATCAGATGGCGAAAAGTGCCATCGACTTTCCGGTCGGCTTTACTGAATAGCCAGCTAAAGTTATGAGCCCTTAGCGAAATGTTTTGATAAGGTTGTAAATAGAATGGTAGTTGTGGTTGGGGTTTGTTCAGGATCTGGAACACCATTATGAAATCACCCCTTATACGCCGATAACGTCCGCTGTACATATTTTGTAAGTTTTCGACCTGAGTGTGTAGGGAAAATGAGACAAACTTCTGACATGCTTTGTCGTCATGCCTTGTACAGTATTGGGTGCAGTGAGATGGGGCGTCAGCTAGGGTTGCCACACTTGAACAGCGTAATCCGCGTGCGGCCTTACGTACACACCAAGCATTTCTGAAAAGACTATGGCGTTAAAATTCCCGAACGCTCCACGAAGAAAGCCGTAGTGCTGGCTTGCTTTCGTTGATGTTTTTTCAATCTGCCTCAAACCAACGAGGTCATCTTAAACAAGGACGTCACGATCGCACTCATGAGAAGTCAGCTGTAGTTTCGGTGGTCCTAGGCGATAATTGTGAGATATCTGATGCTGTATACCGAAAACTGTGCACTTAGTGGCATTGAAAAGCAGCATGTTTTCGATGGACCATGTGTACGCTTTGTTCAGTTCATCCTGTAAGTTTATGTGGTCCTCCACTCTACCTATGTCAGTCTAGAACTATAAATCTTTAGCAAATAGCAGTCTTTCTGAAGATAGAATGCTCTCGAAATCATTTATAAATACCAGGAACAGGCGGTCTTAGTACCAAGCCATGAGGTAGCTGCGCTTAAATCCGGTTGGTTCTGATAGGGTGCTGTAAATCATCACATTTAGGTGACGTTGAACCAGAAAGTCTTCCATCCAACCCGGAACGGGATTGTTGATCTCACGTCGCCCGGGTGTGTGCAGTAGAGTGCCTTTGAGAAATCCAGGTAGGCCGAGTCGACTCCTACACCGGCGTCCACAGGTTTCGTCCAGCTTGTTCGAGGTATCGACAGTTTGGTGGTACAGGATCGATTTTGGCGAAATTCGTGCTGCTTCTAAACCACAGTTGTGTTAATCACTAGGTACCCCATCAAAGCCTTAGCTACGATGGACTCCATAACCTTGGAAATCACTGGAAGTGGTATTATCAGACGATAATTTGCTGGTTCAGCACGGCTACCACTTTTACAGATCGGAGCGATGCTCCCGGGTTTCAGCGTCATGGGGACGTGCATCTCGTAAAGACATCACTGAAAATGAATTGCTAGCGATTCCGCTAAAGTCATGGCGGCAACGTTCACTACCTTCAAGCGAATGACATCGGCAACAGTGGAGCTGCATTCGCACGAGGACATCAGCCTTTTAACTGGAGCTGTGCAAGTGACCGTTATGTAATTAATTCTTGATGACAGCATGAACTGCGTAGGCAGAATACATGACGATTGCAAGCTTCGGAAGATACGACCAAATTGTAGACTAAGTAAGTTGGCCGCCTGCTGTGCCGTTTATGCTAACCCGCATGCTGTCTGCAGAGCAGAAATTTCGCACTTAACCCGACGCAGGTTGCTTACTTGTCTGTATTGCAGCTTGGGATTTTAGCAAAATATTTTCCACTATGACATGATGGTTCTCTAGTTTATCATCCCGAACGAGCTTGACGCAATAGTTTCTTTGAGTTTTGTAGACATCCCAGATGACCTCACTCAAAGACGCTAGGTAGGTTAGCCATGCCAAGTCACACAAAGCCATGCATTTAGTGTTCTGCTCCTTAAGAAAGAATTCACTTTGTAGAACGTTGGATTTTGGTTTCAGAAGTTCTTGCCACGAGATTGTTGAATCTGTTGACGAATTGTCCGCAGGCCTCCTCAGGGAACTATTTGGCTAGGAGCCACTTGCTTGTTGCACCAACGAGGTCCGACAGGTCACCATACGACGTGAGGTTCCTGCACATGTTCTTTAGGATAGCCAGAGTAGCACACGTAATAAAACACTAACGTCGCAGCATCGTTGCGGCTCAAAGATTGCACGCTGCTATTTCGTTGAACATGACTTCATTCTTGGTGAAAACGCGAACAAAGTTAGCAGGTTTGTTTCCTGTCCTGAAACGCGTTAGAGAAGTGACATGGTTGTGCAGCGGTCTTGCAGTTTCAGTCTTGCAGGTTTCTATGTAATGCAAATTAATATACCCTACCAAGAGAACGTGGCTGTAAGATCATGTCAGTAGGTTTTTCATGGCAGAGGCTGTGGTCAGTTTAATTTCTAAAGGACATAGGTGGGCGGTATACAATGGCCACTAAACATCTATCAACTTGCCTTAGGTGTAGACAGCACCATAAGACCTCCACGGTTTCAATCATATTGTCGTTTAAGCGGTTGATGAGTAGCTCGGAACCGTAGTAAAGAATTACAACGACTTCCTTGTTGGGTCGGTCGTTGAGCCAAAGTGACGTGCCAGGTAGTGCGATCTCGGCATCAGTACTCACGTCGCTAAGCTTTGTCTCGGTTAATATGATTAGCTCCCAACACGTTGAGCTTTGACTAGATCGAAGCTCGACCAATTTACTGAAAGGCCCTTGGGCCTTTTATACGAACAATTGAGAGCAACAAATGTCAGAAGCGTATCTGAATACAAATGCTTCTTGTGAGTGTATTTCTTGCGTACCGCAAAGGGCTGTTTCGATCTTTTGCATAGAAAAATCAATATCTTCTCCTTCGGAAATGAATTACGGCGGATTTACTGTTCTTTTCTCTATGGGCGACTAGAGAGTTCAGAAATGCATGCAGCGGGAGTAACGACAAATTCTCGTTGGTTTTGTGATTACAGCCAATAGTTGTGTGTCTTTAGCTGCCTTCATAATTCTGATTGTACTTTGGTGCGAAACTTGTGCTAAGTTCCGAGCACCATTTCATCCATTTGTTTGGAGTAAAGCAAAATTTACAGCCTCGCTGGACCACTTACATTTTAGTTTGGTAGTATGGGTAACCTTGACGTTGAGTTGGCATTCGCATCGTGGAGAGAGATGTCGTAGTGGATATAGCGCTACTCTTCCTAGTCATGAGCTTGGAGCTGCGACTCGTCAGATGACTGGATTACAGGGGCACCATGGACATAGATGGAACTTTTGTCGGTTTGCTTGTGACGCTTTCCTGGGTTTTGCTTTCTTTGCCGTCGCTCATTCCAAGTGATGTCAGGAAATGTACCATCGCCGCATGAAAAATCACGAAGGCGTTGAACTGACAAGAGAGCGGTCTCCACTTCATCACCAGACTATAATGTCGGCTGAAGTAGCATCGGCTCGCCATAGTGAGCTGAGTATGGGTGGCGGATGATACGACAAAGCTATCCGGTTTGGCCTAGATTCCAACTGCTTAGCATATGGATTCCCAGGGTTTCAGATTACCCAGTAGATTGTCTTTGATTGAGTTTGCCTTTGACTCAGACACATTGAACCATCTTATGTTCCTCGAGTTCTGGATCTTCCAAGTGTTGGTATTTTTGTATGAGAGAGTGCCTCCTTTTACTTGCGACGGTGTGGGCGGTCTTCTCGGTGGTGCATTGGTATTTGCGTCGCTTCTAACAGTCTTTGGAGTGATTGCAGACGTACTCTCCAACTTTGTCTAGGTTCTACATGTAACGACGATAGATGCATATTTTTTCGGATATTCGGTATTGTTTGCTAAACCACCATTCAATGGAGTATCATGTGGCACAGTCTCTTTATCTTGAAAGACCGATCACTGCTGCACTGGAGTCGCCAGGGTTGAAAGTCCTTCAATGCCTTCAGTGCGAGTTTTCTGTTTTGGGTTACTAGATGTACGCTGTTAACTATTCATTATTGTTGGTTGTTCTGTTCCAAGTGTGAGCACAAGCTTAGGCAACGAGAGTTATGTACTGCTGCTGTTGGTACCGATGCGACCGCTACATCATCGTTGTTAGTTTGTCACATTTCTCTGCCAGCACGGCCATGCACCTCACGAGTGGTTTAACTATACACTCACTACAAAACCAAATCGAGTCTGGTGTGTAATGTATTTCTTCTATGTTTGCTGCACGTATTTCAACGCAACGGGGATGAAATTTCTTTTCGCAGTTACCACAACGTATTGCAATTGAAACGGTCTTGGAGCACGAATTCAAAGTATAAGAACATGCGTTAGCGGCTAACTGGACCGTGTACGAATCATTTTACAGAGGAGTAGTAGGGGGTGTTGAATGGTATAGGTAGAAATTCGTCATATCTAGACTCACTCAGACAGTCATCACACGTGCGAAAAAGCACTGTACACGTTTTTCATCCTATTGGGAATCTTCGGCAGTGCGCGGTGTCGCGAACCACTGGCAAGGCATCAGTTCTGTCGGGAAGTTGTGACTGCTGAGCTCGTACGGACAGGTATACCATGTCCGTTGAAACTGAGTGTGACATTTGTAAACAAAGCCGACGTAGGACAGCGCAAGTGCAGTGGGCGCATTGCTACCGATCGGGCATGGTTAGATTGTGTTTTGACGGGTGTGGCAGAATTCACACTAGGTTGGCGAGTGTTAGGATATTGATTGCCAAGCAGGCTGCAGCTATCAATCGGGGTGTCGGATTCTTGTGGCAAGCGAATAGTTGGATAGTGCAAAGAGCACTCTGTCGAATGATGTTACAAGCGATGGGATGCATTCAAAAATAAGCTTGAGGCACGCCTGGAGTTCGCTTAAAATGCTGCTGAAATTAGAGTACTGAAGGAAACCGTTGTGTTTGCTAAATACTAATGCTGTGGTAAATCCACTGTATAGCGCTAGGAAATCCGAGTTGGATAATTGTAAGCACAGTGATGTGCGTCAAGAATAGCGAGTGCTAGATCCAAAAGCATAGGTGCGTCATTTCCGTACGAGCACACGGCGTGAACCTGACAAGCTCTTCTAATCGACTGTCAAATTACTTCATGTGAAGCACACAGGTATATCTTATTTTAAGGAGTTGCTTCATTTTATTATGCTTCAGGCAAAAGTTGGTAAAATTAATCCAGGCCATCGATATATCTCGTGGTTCGGCCAGTTTGGTAAAAATGCTTCGCATTTCTGTGAGCACTTTGCAGCGTTTCCATAACACAAATTTAAAAGGCCACAACCCAAAAAGCCTTGTCATTGATGGAAACTCATACAATTTCGAGAAAAGGAGTCTTGCTTAATTAGGTAATTTTGCTATAGCTCTTTAAATCGGGACACAATAATATTGATGGCGAAGGCCCACTTCATGTAATTATTAATTATCTTGAATTTCCGAAGCCTCTAATTTATCTGGTCTTGTTAAAATTTTATGATCACAAACAATGTCTTTACTTCCCTCTTTTCTGTGTTTTAGAAATTCACTGATATGCGGCAAACTTTGAAGTGTCATTGCGCCGGCTTACGGCCTCCAAACGTTTTGAATTTTACGTTATATAAAAAACGGATGCGCTTGAACTAATCTCGATTTAGTGAATAGGGTAAATGAAACCACAACATTTGACGGCACTGTGCGCTGCTGTCAAAATCGCAGCCAGCTTGCAACCGACTATTCAGGATTTGAACACAAAAGTGCGGAATCGTGATAAGGTTATGGATAAAATAAACGGATAAAATATTAAGTGCCATTTGTTGCCGAGGTGCTAGATAATATATTACAAACACTAAGAAATACATGGCCCCGCTAATACAAAATAACCGTTATCTAGTTGTTCTAATGAGCGTTACATAATAAATTTTCTAGCTATATAAGTTTCCACAAAAGCAAATCAAAAATGTTAAAAATTTGCATTACCATTTTAAACAGCCATTTACTGCAGTGCACAACTCAAGTTGAACACTAGGTATTCTTCACTCAAGCTCGAATTCAATCCAACAAACATTTCCATTCCGGTTTTACTTAAGTTTGAAGAGAAACACTGAGTGCGTGCGTTGCTTTAACTGAGGTCTGGAAAATAACAATGAAATAATGAAATAAAATCAAATACCGTGCAATTGCTGTTCAACGGTAAGTAATAACACATAAAACTATCGCGCGATCATCGTGCCTTTTATTCAAAAATAGTAAATCAAAATTTGTCCATTTACAAGACGATTTGCCGTTTTTCTTGTGCATGAAACCATTTGAATATACGTACTTAAAACAATCCACAACAAATTATCCCGTATATAATTACTCCGCACAAAAGGTGTCTATAGTGAATAAAATTTCACAGTTAGCAATATTCATTTGCTTAGTGGAATTTCATAATTTTCGAATTTGTGTTGGAAGCGATCGAGAACATATCTACTTCATAGGTTTACATTTGCTTTTTATGAGTGCACCCTCCTGCCTCGTTATTTATTTCGTGCAATATTGTCATGAGTCATTATCCATTTTGCTTTGTTTTATTTCAGTAAACTTCCAAGTGTAATCAGCACCGTAGAGAATTTCAGCCTGACAAAGTCAAAATGATGCGTTTGAAATTGTGAGGGAACTTTCCTGAGCATCTCTTTGTACTTTTCCCACGCGCTACAATTTCATATTGCTGTCACCGCTGACACCAGTTGAACTTATGTAGGCAATACACACTTCCAACTATGATTGCTGTTTCAAAAGCCAAAGGACAAACATGATCACTAACCCAAAGTGAGATCTCTCAATTCATCAAATGACAGATGAAACTGTCGATTGAGGACAGATTAAATAATCTGCATTCGGGTGTGAAACATCGTGGATGAAGGTAAACAGGGGAACAAAGTCCGATTTCCCGTGCATCCGAGTAGAGATGTGCATATGGAAAACACAAACATTTGCAAGGTAGGTAGCCAAGCGGCTAAAATACGTAGAGATTGTTTTCTTGGCAAGAATGAATGAAGCGAGAACACAGCCTCCTTATATTTCACAACCAAACTACGAATAGGATAATTATAGACAGTTTTGGCAGCTTGATGCGTCAAGTTGTTTGCTGTGAAATAAATGCAAATGTGTCCTCCTTTGGAATTATTAGAGCACCAAGCTAAAGATGTTCTAGTTTTAACTAAAGCTGGTATAAAGTAAATAAACGAAATTCTGAGCATTCCGGCTTACCACGCAATTGTCATCTGCAAGGCAGCAGCGCGTAAGTCAAAGGATGTTGAGCGCGCCATATCACATCTAGTAATTTATTCACAGCGATCGTTGCCTTCCCCCGTAGCTCAGTGATCTCAAGCACGGACTGGCAACAGTCGAGTTGCGGGTTTGAGCCCTACCAGGGTCCGATGCAATGCGCACTGCTGACGATTCCCGAAAGGATGAAAGACGCGTACAGTGTGTTCCGGGCGTGTGAAGGCTGTCTGAGTGAGTCTAGATGTGACGAATTTATACCTATAACATTCAACTCCCCCTACTACACTTATGTAATCAGTACGCAGACCAAACTGCTTATAAACTGCTATAAGTTCATTGGCGGCTGAAGTTTGGTAAGCTCGTCGGTTGGTGTGGGTCTACCTTATCGTCCGGACGGCAGTAAGTAAATGTTAGTGGATACTGAGCGGCGCTATATAATATCTGGTAATTTATTCACAACGATCGTTGACGTCCCCCGTAGCCTAGCGGTCTCAAGCACGGACTGGCAACAGTCGAGTTGCGGGTTTGAGCCCTACCAGGGTCCGATGCAATGCGCACTGCTGACGATTCCCGAAAGGATGAAACGCGCGTACAGTGCCTTTCCGGGCGTGTGACGGCTGTCTGAGTGAGCCTAGATGTGATGAATTTATACCTATATCATTCAACTTGCCCTAATTCTCCCGTGTAATAACATATGCTTTAAGCTACTTTATTAAATGTGCAAGACTAAGGAAGATATTACTTAGTTATGATTCCTGCAATAGTTATATTGCAGCGTCATACGGAAAGCTAGCGGCACATTGTTATATATGTATCAACATGAGAATCTGTTTGATAATTACTGTACTTTTGTAGGAAACCGCTCATGGCGATAAACAAAGCGTTAATTAACCCATATAGGTTACATTTATCACAGTGGTTCAAGAATATTCATCGCTTATACTGCAGGATCAATAGAAACCAACTAACGTAATATCCCAAATAAAAAAACTAAAGCAGCGTAATAAGAAAGCATGGTTTCCTTACGAATTACTGCAAAAAATATAATCAGTACTTTTTTTCAAATACTTTTAGCTGATGGGTCAAAACGTTGGAACCCTTCTGTTTATCATCAGCTGCACAACGATGAGTATATTATATCACGCGTCTGGACGAAAGCAAATGACACACTGCTGGAAACTTATCTTCTATAAAACAAGCATTTGATAATATGAGAAAAAATTGAAAATCAGAAGCGCATTTACCAACAATAAAAATAAAATATGTATGGCACCTGGCAATGTGAACGTTGTAGGACGCACTCAGACTATTTTACGAAGTTTCCTTACTGAAACGAGTTACAGAATGTGGACTTGGGTAAAAGTGCTTGATTTGTGAGCTGCAAAACCATCCTGGAACGCTCTCCCAAACTGGGTTGTATCCTCCGTTAAATAAATAAATAAATAAATAAATAAGATATATTTCTCGACATGCGAGACACAGGCAGACTACGAGCCTGATCATGTGGTACAACAAAGTCGGGTAGTGGAGAGGGATATTCAGTGACCTATTGTGTTCACATAGGAATGTTTCAGTGCTAAATCAATTAAAAATAGTAAAGGAGTAAGAGTAGTAGAAGTTGAGAGTAAGAATAAAAGTGCATATAAACTGTCAGTCTAATTGGAGTAATACGACCCATCATGAAACCGTCGCCCGGAGACCTGCTTCCACACTTCTCTTCCACATCTCATCTAGCCATGTGCTATTGTGGCTTTATATGTATACAGTTATGTGGGGGCCTATGATATATATTAAGCTCTCCCCATCGTATAGCTATCTTTTATCTGATTTGTTTTCAGCACTGTATCGTGGGGGCCTGTGTTCAATGAAAAGCTCTCTCCATCATACAGCTATCTTTTAGCTGATTCAATTCCATCACTGAACTGTGGGGGCCTGTGTTTCATATTAAGCTCTCCCCATCGCACAGCCATCATTTGGCTGATTAGAATCAAGCACTTGTAATATGTGCCAGTGAGTTTGTGATAACTCATACTGCATGAGTGTGCTGCATATTTTTCGGAAGCAATTATCCATAGCCTCGGGAGATCGGCTCAATCCTGGCCAACACTGGAAGGAGAGAAATAAGCAAATAAAAGTGGGTGGACGTACAGTAACGTGAAATGCTAGATTTTCGTCCGACGTTGTTCGACTCAGATTGTACAAGTTTCACTGGTAACTGATAACCTCAGGAATATACATGCTTTTTACAGAAAAGGAGAAGAATTTTCGGAGGAAATAGTAAGATAGCTCCAGCAGTTGTTGGTGATCAAAATGGGAAAATTGGTGATGCGAAATAATTTTGTATGGTACTGAGAAATGTCGTATGTACGCATGGTATTTTTCAGGCAGGGAGAGAAAACTGTACGCAAAGTAAAATAAGTTAACTGTCGTTCCAACTGTTCAGCTGTGTGTGGTAAGAGGGGAAGGGGATATGTTCAGAGTGGATGTAAGCGTGGAAGATCATGGTAGTTTTCGGAAGGTGTTATCAAATGGATCCAGTCCAAAAGCAGAGGGATTAAGTCAACATTGATTTCGCTGAGCACGTAACACAGCAGCTCGTACCTAAGGGAGGGGTCCAGGGGAAAAGATAAGTAGAAAATAATCAGCGTTGCAGAACAAATGCAAAATAATTTGCTCGAGAGGAACTCTAGGGCACATTTCCGTCTTGGTGAGTGTGAACTTCATTGTTAATCAGGACATTTTTGCCTTTAGAAAACACGTTATTGCTACTGATAAATTTGGGGAGGGCAGTAAGATCGGGCAACAGGAGAATGAAAAGATCCCCTGATATTGATACTATATCCATCTTGCTCCTATTTCGTACGGGGATTCACTTTTCAAGGTAGGTTGCAATATACCGATCGCTGTTTCGACGTTTAGAAAGGAAAGTATAACGTGTCGGAAATTCATCCCTGACTGGATTGCACGTATCTCAGATGGAAGCCTGTTCCACAATATGGAACATTTTCAAAAACGTATGAATGTTGCTCTTATTGCTCAGCACCGTTACCTAAACTACGCTGTTGTGGATTATCTTCACAATGCACATCCAGCAGATTTATATTTCACAGGGACGCAAGGACGTGTTGTATAAATGAGCAAATATATTTTAATTTTCTCACGATTTATATCAAAAATCACTGTACCCTTGTAGTTCCGTATACAGTCATTCGAATTTTATTTTACACTAAGGATTTTTATCAACACATTTATCTCCATAGTCATTTGGTAATTGACTCAAACCATAACTTTTATCACCGACTGCGGATAGCGCCGCCCTGGTGGTGTTTTCCTCGTGTTCTTGCTAGGCCAGATTACCTCCTTCATTAAATTGTTATAGTCATTTTATTCCCTAGATTGTTGTGCAATTCACTCACATTAGTAAATTAGAGTTACTTCATCATAATTAGGTGGGCAAGTTACTTGTCCTTTTCGCGCTCATACATCAAGCTGCTTTTGTCGCATCGATCGTTACCTAATTTTAAAATCGCAAAGCAGACACCTTATGGTATTTGCTCTAAAATAGCTCGACATCGCGCAAATACGATTACATGTACGTTATGCGGCATGAATTTCATTTTTCGTGCATTGGTCTGTCCGTGAACCAATCTCGCGACATTTAAGGTATGAAGCATGACTTTTGTACACCATTTGTAAGCAATGTCATTCTAAGCTTAGGCTGAACAGAGTCGAAAAGTCTGCCAATTTTATCAGTTGAGTGAAGTGCGCTGAAACGAAGAGCACGATATTTTCTACAAGGCAGAGAAGCAGCCACCACCCAGCTCGCCAGCGATCTCTTACTGGAGCAGTGTACAACACTCCGGAAAGCTCAGCTTCATCGCCTACGTTTCCTTTGGTTTAAACTAAAGCTGTGATGCGCAGTAAGCGAATTGGTGACAACGAATAAAAGACACAAATACTAAAGAAAGCTAGAGCAATGTCCAGTCACGTGAGACGCCGCAGACTCATAGTCTTTCACTCACTTGAATCTTATGATTCAAATCCTCAGTTGTGCTATGAACATGACGTCGAGCTTTTGCAATCTGATTGATAGACTGTTCGACATGTGTGAGGTCGGATTTAAAGTGAAAGATATCACCTGTCTCAGAAAAAGAATCGAGGGCAAAGTGGACCTATGATCATGACGTTTGTTGGAGAAGAAAGCTCTAAGTTGATATTATCCCGCATTAGTAGGCTGAAAGATCTAAAGATCCATGTGCGTGCTGACTAAGAAGCAGTAGTCAGAGATAAACTCGTTAGCATGCCGGAAATATGGTAAATCACGGACAGCGAAGAACGGAATCTCAATATTGTAAATCTTTGTGTAGTACCCCGGATTCCTCGTTGAATCTGGATCAACAGGTTTCTGATGCTACTAGCTCGTCCAGCGGTTCTTACAGCGGCCTAGGCGCGGCGTTTACTAACGTCTGCATTCTGATGAACAAACGCGATATGTTGTGTGACTTTGTAACCTCACAGAAACCAGACGTATTAGGCCTTAACAAGACCTGGAAAAACTCCTATATAACCACCGAAAAAGTGGAAATCATCGCCTACTCTTTCTTCCATTGTGATAGACCATCAAATATTCGCTGTGGCCTTCTGATTTACATAAGACCTCCCTTGCGTGTGAAACCAGTGAGCAATTGCCAAATCGCTGATGGACTATCTGAGCAGTTACTGTTTTCGATTAACATCAGACTTTGCGAAATGCTTGTAAGCATGCTATGTCGCAGTTCACTAAGCCGCTGATTAGATTGTTTGCCGCATGTTCGCTACCACAAGATTCTTCCGCTGTTCCTACACATGGGCGATTTAAACATACCTCGAATACAGTGGCTAAAAGCTAAACTACTCCCCGGTCATTGTGAAGTCGGGAGCAAGTTTGCGAAGTTGTTATTTGCAATTTGGGCCACATTGTACATCAACCAGTCGACGCGTTTAAGTACCCGTAAGATTCATGGTGCTTAGACCTGCTTTGTCCATCTGTGACCAACGTATGCATGACATTCAGGTTTTGGAGCCCCAGAGAGCGAGTGATCACTCGATGATCCTAGCCAGCTTGGAACTGCCGCTGCTGTATTCTCCTTCGTTGGAGCCAGTATTTAACTATTGCAAAGCGGACTTTAATTGGCGCACTCGAGCAGAGAATCGAATGGAATGTTCGTTATCAGAGGATCACTTTGTTAAACGTGTTAAACTATCAGTAAAAGGGGAGTGAAGTAATTGTGCGCCCTATTTGTACCACTCAAGTATCGGAAAGTTGGGCCAGTCAGGCCACTCTGGTTCGAAGAGGAGTACAGTAAACTGGCACGACGATGACGCAGACTATGGAACAAGTTCGTGTTATCTGGCTCTGAGGAGGATTGCCAGGATTACATGGCAAGAAGAAATATCTGTAACAACGCAAAAACAACAAAGCTCAAAACTTTGAAGAGCAGCCTGCAGCCGCCGCAAAAACTGCCCCCAAGCGGTTTTTCGCCTACTTGAAGTGGCGCCTGTGATCTGCAGGCAATTTGCCAGTGTTAGAAGGCACTGGTCGTGCGTTCGCATTGGCGGCACACTTCGCCTTCCTATTTGCAAGTGACCAGGTGTATGTACCAAATGAGCAAGTGCATCATGTCACCAACTGGATGATTCCCAAGTTGCGAGGTGTGCCGTACAAAGACCGGTATTAGTAAATAGGACTTTACACCCTAGCTTATTGTCGACTGTGGGTGGACCTCATTATGACGCACCGGATATTACATCTCGGTAAATAGTCCATGTTGAGCCCGCTGCTGCATCTGCGCAGACCAAGAAACAATGGAGGACACGGGTATAAGTTTGTAGCACCGGATTTGAAGCAGGTTGCCCAACAACCCTTTTTCGAACGAAGAGAGGTGAATGTATGGAACAACTCTTCGTAGCACACAGAGGAGGTAAAGCCGGTATCTGAATTTAAGAAACTTCTCGACAATCACTTTACCGATATAAAATACCTCTAGCGCACTCCATAATAAAGGGAATTTGTGCATAAAAACATTAGATGCAACTACACAGAGATATAAATTCTAGTTGCTTCCAACTATTTGTCAGTAATTGTATTTACCACGAACATCCTATGGGACATGTCAAGCAATTGCTTTTATCCCGTGATAAATCATTGTTCGTCGTTCAAATTTGTAGGGCTGTAAACAATCTAATCGGATAATGACTTTGGAAATTTACGATCATACTGTCTTCGCATACCGCAACCGCAACATACTCACGTGCACTAGTATTTGATAAAGTATTTCCAGTTTTCCTCAATTAACACCACGCGTGTGCTCTACGTACCTATAGAAGTAACCAAACAAATAAGATAATGCATGCCGTTGAGCATAGAACTGAAGCACCTGAACAAACTAACAAAGTAATATAGCTGAAGCAAGTTTCTAAAAGTGCTTGGTTTAAAGCAAATTATTATCCTCGATATTTTGAAAAGCGACGCAAGAAAAAGTAGACTGATATTTATATACGATTCTTATCATCTCCTCAGTACATGGCATTATCGTGTATGCAATTTTTTCCTACCAGTATGTGTGATCACATAAGCTAGATGGAAAAGTTGAATGACGGAAATTCACCTACGTTCGACAAACTAGGATTTTCGACAACACGTGGATAGCTTTATCTAATCTTTTGCGGTAGCGCTAACCAAATGAATGATCCCGAGATTACGGTGGCTCAACATAATTTAAAAGATAAGCCAATCGTTATCCGGTTAAGGGTGAGTAGTATGTGGTTTCTCAATCGAAGGCTTGTGGCCTACACAAGCATGGTTTGAGGCTGCATGTATGCCGATCAGGTTCATTGTACAGACGATTTTGCACCTATTTCTTTATCCTAACACTCGGCCGCCTATCGGTCCGGTCTATGTAAGTGGCCGCGCAGTTACACACGGAATGGTATATGAAGTATGTATCGGCCTTGTATTACTTTACTGCCATCGTTGGGGAAACCAGAGAATTACCATTTACGTTAGGGGCAATAACCTGAGTCACCTCGCAACTAGTCTGCCTAACCAGGACTTATAGCTTAGTTGTCTTCTGTATAGTGAAATCATCCTTGAAATGTGACTTGAAACATCATTTTCTTTGCAACCGCGTGCACCAAGCTACTAAATCCTCGTCGTTCCATAGTCCATCAAGGTGTTCAGACAAGAGCCTCTGCAAAAAGGAAAGTCATTTAAACTGGTACTCAAAGATGGAAGCAGGATTCCATGTCATTTCTTGACTCATTGGTAGGTTCGTGTCCTTCATAAATGATCTGCGACTTAAGAGCATTCGGAGCAGCATTGCTCACGATATCTTTAATTTACTTGTGGTCCCTCATCTACAAACAGTGGGCCACAAAGTGATATATTTTCATGACAGCTGGAGTTCCAGAATTATACTGCACTCAAGTCAGCGGAACCGTTTTTTAAGCTGGAGTAGTGCTTGTTATCTGTTGAAAGAGCTCTTAGCTGATTCTTCCATAGCCACCGCTAATTCTGTGAAAGCTTAACAAATGACTCCGTCGCAACGAGACTTAACTTTAACGTGATGCGACGGTTTGCGGATTTCATTATTCCATTGAGCAATGCGGGGTGAAATCTTCGGGCACCTTGAGATATACTCCTAACAGGTTGGGCAGTTGTGAGAGTTCCGACAAACTCAGTCTCCTGGTCCTCTAGGCTGGGGGTTTGAAATGGGGTGGCGTACATTTCCGTAAAACTAAATCACTGCCAACTCCCCGCTGCCTTGCGGACAGGCCTTGGATGAGGATCTTAATCGTACTCCTGTATAGGTCTGGGCGCCCTGGCAATATCTCAGCCCACATACAACCATGAGATTCTATTCAAACATAATCTTCATACTGCATCGGCCGTCGCGCATATTATCAAGGGTCACCTCATCTGATGCATACAGCAGGGCGGATAAGCGAAGACTTGCTATTGTTGGTGCCTCCCTTCCTATTTCCCAGCTTTTTCTCTTACTCCCATCCCGACCATCATTACTAACCTTCTTTCTATAATTCCCAGCTTAATTGACAACAACCGAAGTGCAACTGGAGTAGAACCATCTACAGCCACTATCTCACAGCACCTATCGGACAACTATCTGCAAAGTCCCTTATAAGGCCCCACTATCCTGTTTCCATGGCGACATCCAACGTTCGCACTCTAAGAAAAACAGGTCAACAGGCTGCACCCGCACGCACCTTGGCACACTGAGTATTGATGAGTGTTGTGTGTCCGAAACTGCCGAAACTGCCCCTCTTACTGCAGCACCTGTGTCGACTATGATCATGCCTTTGTTCGCTGTCGTTTCTCCATTAACTTTACCGGGTGAGCACCGAACGTCCCCTCCGATTGGCAAATGAGGAACTGTCTCATTCCTCGGTCAGGCAAGCCTATCAAGAAGCACTGCATACCGAACTACCGCTGTCTTGTCCTAATGACACTGAGCTCCAGTGGAATAGGATCTCGGCCGCTATGCACGACGCAGGAGCATCTGCTTGTGGCACTATCCATCGTCACCGCACCAGTCACTGGATTTCCGAGAGTTCGGTGAACCTGTTGGAATCCAGAAGAGATTTCTCGGCCGGCTCTGAGCACAAAGTGACCAGACGGGCTATTAGGCGTGAACTAAAACAGAGCCTACGTGCTGACGAGGAATACTCGTGGTCCGGTAGGGCTCAAGAAATGGAGGAGGCAGGAGCAGTATCCAATTACCGCAAGCTCTTCCAGCTAATCCGCACCACTGGTCCCAGAAAACCAGGCGTCAGTGAGACAATCAGAGACAGCGCGGGTGCGCTGCTACACAATAAGGAGCGCCGTTTGGTTCGTTGTGCGGAACACGTTCAATATCACTTAAGCTGGTCCCCTGCTCCCGGATCTCTTCCTACTCAGGTGATGCAGGACGAGCCGTGTACGGTTAGTTTAGAGCCTCCGTCGGAGGCCGAGGTCCGAAACGCGATCAGAGCCCTCAATGGTTTTCGTGCCGCTGGCAAGGATTACCTCTCACCTGCACTATTTAATGCTGAAGGTGAGGTCCTCTGCAAAGCACTGACCTCCCTATTCGAATGTATCTGGAAGGAATAGAGTGTCCCGGCTAATTGGAGCGAATCGACTATAGTGGCAAAATACAAGAAGGGCAGTCGCACAGACTGTTCTAACTACAAGCGTATATGCCTAACGCCAGTTGTGACAAAGTTATTTGTCTCGATTATCGTTCGTCGCCTAACTGCGGAACGGGAATCTCGGATTAGGGAAGAGCAGGCCGGTTTCAGCCCAGGACGTGACTGTATATACCAGATATTCACTTTGCGGCAGGTGCCAGAGCAGCGCCACGCATACTGCAGACCAACAATAGCTGTGTTCCTCGATTTCAAGAGTGCGTTCGATTCAGTCGATCGATCTAATATGTTCGAAATACTTGCGCGGAAAGGTGTACCCACGAAATATGTGAATATCCTTCATGCTCTGTACTCGAACACTACAGACCGCGTCAAGGTCTACGGTTTCCTATCGGATAACTTACCGACGACAAGTGGTGTTCGTCAGGGTTGTCCGATTTCCACATTTTTGTTCAAATTCCTCGTGGATTCTATCATGAAGTGTTACCTTGCAGAATCTTAAGATGTAGGTGTTGAAGTGCTGCCTGGTGAAAGACTAGTTGACCTAGATTATGCGGACGATATCCTCTTGCTTTTCGACGATGTTGTGACGGTACAATCAACCATAAATAGCCTGTCCAGAGTGGTCCCATTATTTCTTATGCACTTCGCACCTTCAAAGTGCGAAGTGTTGCTGCAGGACCACCAGCCACTTGATGATCTTTTGGCGCTTGCTAACGAGGAACTCGAGGTGGTTGACCTTCTCACTTATCTTGGCAGCTGCATCAACAATGATGGGCGCATAGAAACTGACGTCAGCTCATGCAATGCAAAAGCCAGAGCTACCTTCTTGAACCTGCGGCATCTTCGGCGACAGAAGGGAGTTTCCCTTCGTTTGAAAGGCCGGGTATACAAGGCCACAGTGAGGGCCGTTCTGCTCTATGGCAGTGAGGATTGGCCCCTTTGGTCTGAAGATCTGAGGAGCCTTCAAGTTTTTGATCATCGTTGTCTGCGAAGCATCGCTGGAGTCGGGTGGCACCAGTGTGTCCGCAAAGAGGACGTGCGCAGGCGAGTAATAGGTGTTGATAATCATGCTAGCTCCCCTAGAACAGCAGATAGCACTGAATAAGTTGCGTTGGTTCGAGCACGTGTTACGTATGCCTCGTCACCGCTTACCTAGGAGGTGTAGGGTGTAGGGTGGCGCAAGGCTCGAGGTGGACAGAAGTTGACTTGGCAGTGTGAAATGAAGTCACTGACGACCATACTGGGTGCCGTTGGTCCGTCACCCCATGCCGGCTGGAGTCCACGTGATTCGACTTGTGCTTGGCTCGAGGCTTTACGGGACATGGCTCGCAGTAGCACCAATGGGGCATCAGCTGCCGTCTCCTAATCGGATTGCCTATTTAAAGTGTGTTTGGTGCTGAGTTATCTGCTGGGTATTGGCTGATTATGACGTGCGGCAGTGAAAGCCGCAAGGAAGCTGTCCCGCCAACGCGGCCTTATCTTCGCGCGATAGCCAGCTGTTTGTGACGGGATGTTGTTGACACAAGGTGTAGGCGCCTTTACCCTGAACGTTTGCTTAGGGCATTAAGGTTTTCAACTAAGTCCCACTT
Organism: Dicrocoelium dendriticum; assembly: GCA_944474145.2. Lineage (NCBI taxonomy): Eukaryota > Metazoa > Platyhelminthes > Trematoda > Plagiorchiida > Dicrocoeliidae > Dicrocoelium > Dicrocoelium dendriticum. The sequence continues at coordinate 32,283,772 of OX104059.1, read as the reverse complement.
CTCCCTCCTTTCTTATTCTTTATTTCATAGGCCCTCATGTTTGTATGGCAGCAAAGCGTAAGTTCAAATGGCTGATGTACTGCTGTTGATGATGACGACAATGACGATGATGATAGCAAGTGACTGCTAACTCACTGGTGACGTGAGAAAAATGTGCTACAGTAAACATACGTAGTCCAAAAGTAACCAGAAAATATATACCACTATTAAAATCTGTCAGGCATAGGTAAGTCATATTACCGTCAGATATGCGTCCATGTGAAACTTAGTATTACATGTCACAAGATTGCACCACGGAGTTGCCCATTCGAGTAGTGTGTGATCGGGTCGATTTGGAATATAAATGACTCATGGCCAAACTTCCTGTTTTATGAACATACATTAATTAGTCTTCGAAATTTTCAACGTAAAGCTGTGTAAACATGTCTTCGGTTCTAGTAGCTAATATGGCGTTGATTTACCGCGCATATAATACATCATCATTAATGAGATGTAACTCACTGCGTCTTTACAAAAGCTAATATTTCATGGTTCATTCAGTAAGCCGCCGCTTAATCTGCTCAGTTTAGTTTTCTACATAGCAGAGGTGGAACGGAACCAACTTTTGAATTTGACTGAGGAAAAAATCGCTTTTTTACTGCTTTTAGTATTAACCCAAATTAGCATCTTATTTACATTTTTTAAACAACTAAATTAATAACATTTTATGTCTCAATATAACTGATATAACTTAGGAATTGAACAAATGTAGATAACTAGCCTTTAGCATCAGATTACCCAGCCGTCTTCCATTTATTAGCTCAAAATCAACTTGTCAAAACAGCAGGAACATCTGATCATGGCGAACTCATTAATGGATACATTAGTGTATTTGTTATCAATATTTATATCAGTTTATGGGAATCAATCCATCTTTGTATCACTTGAAGTTGCTACAGTGGTCGCGCAGCAAACCCGGACTATATATGTCCAAATAAAATTATGCCACAACTCTGTATCTTACTCGAGCTTAACTGCAAATTAAAAATAGTCACTCGGTAATTAAATCTGAGTAGAAACCATCACAGACAATTTTTGAAGTAGGTGGTTACAAAACAAACGGCTTGATGGGCACAAAATCATAGAACAAACGTATTCATAGAAGTTTGGAAGCGGCAGTAACTCAAAAGTTGGGAAGAATCACAAAGGTAATCTAAGCTGGTTAACAAAAGAGGCAGATTCTTTCTAGCTGCTCACGAGGTAACTTGTGCACTTCTTATAAGCGCGTCCAATATGTGCATTGCACAGCGCTTATATGGGATATTCTCAATGCTTCAGTCAACATATGATGGGAGAACCGATTGTGTTTGGTTATTTTGCGAACGTCTTGCAATGCTGTAGTCATGTAAAAGATGACTGGAATATAACTTCCAGCTCGGTTGTTGCAATACATATTAATAATCAACTCGACATTTTATATGTTTAATAACTGTTATCATAAATTCTAATCATATCCAGTTCTAGGGACAAAATCAATTTTCATCGCCAATATATGGCAATTTTGTGGCACTAGTAAATATTCGAACAAAATATCTCTCTCCGTCTTTAGCCTGCCTGTTTCTACCGAGCGCGGTTAACAAGGCCACATTTTTTCTTATCCATGCCATAATCACCTGCATGTTGGTGCTTGTATGACACAGATAAATTACGTTACACATAGTTATAGGAATTTGCGGCAATCAAAACTTAGATATCAATGTCACAAAAATGCAGATCGGAGTTTTATGCTTAACCCAACGTTCCCTTACGTACACTTCAAGCGCGGTCAAATAGAATATAATAATAGAATAATAATATTGTCTGCCTGTCAAGGCTACTATGCAACCGAAACCAGACCAGATGAGGCCGTGGGCCAAAATTGCAATTGATCTCATGGACCGCTTCGCCACTGCTCCAGTGAATAAGAAATAGTTACTTGTTGCAACCCGATGTTACAGCAGATGGCCTGTGCTTCATATACATAAGTGTGACTTCTTCCGTTGTGCTTCGATGTCTCAGACAACTGATCAGTCTTTTAGGATTACCAGAGGAAATTGTTACAGAGAATGGTCACAAATGCTGTAGTTACGAAATCGAAACTTTCTTCCCAAGATATAAGGTAAAAATAGAAGTACCGTAAAGAGCCAGCCGACTCCATCTGCACCGCTGAGAATCACGCATTCAGATGGGATTGGCACATATCGATTGTAATATAGTTTGATAAACAACGCGCTTCGGCTTTACAGAGGACATAGACCGGCCTCGCAGTATAGCTAACATACGTATGAAACTCAGCCACGGCCGGCTCCACCGTCCAGTGATCTATGCAGGTCCAGCCGTACACGAAAGCCAGTTGCTCGATACCAACTTGCAGGAAGCAAGTTTTCCTACGGGGAGATTAATGTGATCGGCTACATTAGGTTTATCCAGTTGGTCAATGACACTAAACTCTCACTGTTTAGCGGAGGTTTGTGAGTGCCTTTTCCTTCTTGATAGTGGCACTTTCTAAGTGCCACCTACACTACACTCTTGTTACATCTACCTCTTTCTGCTAAAACACTATTCCCATATGCTGTCTACTGATTTATCAAACCTAGGTGATCAAATAAAATTTTGATTGGATTTTACCAAAACCCTGGAATTGTCACTGCCAGCAGATTTTCCATAATTGAAGTTCCCTTGTTCATTCGTCGTGTCAAATTAACGTCAGCTACTTTGATTTGCCTTACATTAGATGTACCAACTTCAAGTTAAGGCAAGATAATTAGTTCGTTAATCGTCGTCACAAGCGGCGCACCACATATTTTCTAAGAGCTAACTCGCCTTGACTCAACGGTATCAAATTAAGCAAGCGGAAAGTAAGTCTATCCGAAACCGTGATGATTGAGTCATTATATATCCATCAGACCTTGCCACTATATTTCGTTAAGCAGAAATTCGGAATCATGGAGCCTCAAACATCTGCCTAATTTGAACGGCCAGCTATCAAATACAGGAACTTACCGCATTTCTTAGGATATTCGCTCGTCTTCAAGTTCAATAATATTTAAACCCGGCAAACAAATTTTGTGAAGGGAAAACAATGCGAAACCAGATGATATGACTCCTCTCGTCATGTGTAAACTTTGCATCTGCTGTACGGATTATTTAGCACAACACAGGGGTTTCAGCTTTCCAACCATGAGTTCAGTCGATTTCCTTTACTCCCAACAATTAATAAGCTGTTATGTTTAACTCATCAAATAAGGAGCGTCCTGCTAATCTTCGTAACTCTTAACCGTTTGAATTAGCTGCACAATTTCGTTAACCCAGCTAAGTGTGAACTCGGCATGTTAACGTTAGAATTCCGCGGTTGACTTAGCTTACTTATTGCACTAGGGTGCTAGCAGTTATGAAGCAGATTATTAAAGCATTACGGGTTCCCGTATATCGCAAACATTTACACTTATTTTCCTCATTGGTCCATTCAGCGTTCGATATCTATCAGAACTTAACCCAAAGATTACACGCCCATTTTTCTCATTACGAAATGCACTAGACTTTCATTGAACTCAATGATATTATTTTCATTCAAGCTAACAATCATATTTAACTACTTGTTATTCCCTCTCAGTTTATACCTCATTTGCTGCAGCAAACGCCAGTCACGAAAAAGGCTGATAAGTAGTGGAAATTCCTTGAATGTGCTCCTTATCCGTCATGTTGTGCTCTGGCTCTAAATCTGTTAGTACAGACATGCATAGGGAGCTCATGTTTTGAAGTGCTAGTCTGAATATCGCGCAGTGACCTTGATTGTCATCTGCTCAGAGGGAAAATTGGGTATCACTAACATTATTTTTGGTGAGCAAACGTGCGTGCTAATCGCTCACTTGTGCACTGAGGGTATTTCCACTCTGGCTCAGCAGCATTTTGTCGCAAAACTTTGGATCTATACTCAATTGTCGTGCTTTTATTAGCTCCAGCTTTTGATGATGTTTTCTCGAGTACAATCCAGTGCATTTGACATTTACCCTAAATTCTAAATTCCGGGCAGTTTTTCGCCAATATCCAAGCGCCAAAATTTGCCCAACTCCAAACATCGGAGACATTATTTGGTCTCACTTGATAGTGCGTTTCAAAAGCATTCAACAAACGGTCAATTGTTCAAATTATACATTAATTGAAACAGCCACCATTCTCAAGACAAATTCACATAGCGCTATCCACAGGCTTAACCACGAAAATTTGCAATCCCACCCTCTTGCCATCTGCCCCACATTCAAGCTGACACTTTCGACCGGCACGTCAGAGAGGACAGTCCGCAAGCACGCACCTGCAACTTGAACGCAGTGACCCTTGCCGGCAATGTCAGTAACAGAACACTTTGTTACCATTGAAGTTTTCTTAGTTAGTCTATAAAATATCACCGGTAAGTAAGTTAAAAATATGAATGAAGTTGAGGTTGAGTAACGTTTTGAAGGTGACAGCATTTTGTAGAAACCCGTCTTAAGTGTAGTATCCAGTTTTCGTTTTTACCGTTGCTGTTGTTTATCGCCATTGTTTTACAAAAGATGGATAGTAAGACAATTTCTTAGTACTATCTCATGATATATTTGTAGGTAAATGGTGGCAACAAGGTTTCCATTCAGAAGCATTCATCAGTTGAGCAATCAATTTTACTTTTACGAAAACAAAATGTTTAATTTAAAGTATTTGCTTTCAAAGCTTTAAATGTAGAATGGTCCTTGAACTTGTGACGGTTTCCCAGTGCATATAGAGGCAATTTCTTTCTAGTGTAATGTAAGGATATTGTAAATCTAAATATCGTAAAATCCGAAAACCAAAAGAAACGAGAGTTACGTTTTCTTGGCTATTTTTGAGACCATTTTTCTACTTGCCATTCAGTTAGGCTATTTGCAGCTCAACCGAAATCACTGTTGAGAACCAGATAGATCGAAAATCCTTTTGCCTAAGGATTTCCCAACTAAAGAACAAGTACATCACTTTTCATTGAGAATACAAGCGTGCAAAACCAAAGTTTTTGAAGTGTTATAGACAAATATTTGACACTTCTCAACAACACGATAAACGGAAATCGCGGAGCGAAATACTGGTCTATTCTTCCTGCCCACCGGGATATAATAAAACTGGCCCGCCGATGTTTAGGTAAGGAGTGATGAGAGATAGATTAACTCAATTTAATGTAGTCCAATCGCTTCTCTATAGCAAAGATTTATGTCTGTATTGCGCACTAATCAGTACTTCCCACAGCCGAACCATCACCAGCCCGTCAACAAAAACAGAAAAATTCCCCACTTTCGTTAGATAAGTTAATCAAGGACATACAGCATGAACCGTAGAATATTCGGCTTAATTAAGGTCTGACCACTTTAAGATATTTAACCGTCATAATAAATGGAAGGAATACATAAATTCGGAAAGCGCTTTTGTAATATATTATTTTATCATAAAGCGCGCTATTACCAAAATGAATACATTCACTTTCTCATCTCCCGAAATATTTCACCTTTAGGTTAATCAGATTATTGCAAGAGAACTGCGAAAGTAGACTTAGTTTTCCTTGGTAGATATTCGGTCACTTAGTAAGGTTCCGGGTGAAGTTAGAATTGACTAGAAGTTGTTTTTGGATATTACAGTTAAGGAATAATTGCTTGGAGCATTATAAAGCAAAAGCTGCGATGTTATCCAAAATTAATTTGTGAAAAATTTTGATGACAGGTTTTATAGTAACTTCGTGAACAGCAGTGACTTGCTTTTTTCAATAGTTCCTCATTATTTAGTTACTTTTATCAACAAAGTGCTGCACATACCGTTCACTTGGATGAGGTCTATCAGCAGCCGCAACTAAACTCAACTGCTGCTTCGGCAAATGCGACTGATATTCGATGCTTTCAGTCACTTTGCATGTTAACGTGAAAAAGTGCTTTCATCATAACTTAGGCAAAATCAGTGTGTATGAGGCGTTTGTTAAGCAGAAAAATAATTTCTGTAACGATTACTGATGCGTATTCTTTCATAAAATTAGAGCGAAAATTATTTAGGGTAATACGAAGTGCAAATTTATCAAACCAAATGAACAAATTGGATTTATTTTATGAAGTCATCACCGGATTTGTTTTAAAGTAAGGAAGGCTAATGGTTCGTTGTTATGAGACAAAATAAATATCTGTGTGTTTATTAGGGAAATGATTCTTCTCTTCGTGTGAAATCCCTTTGTAACCACACTTTATAACCTGCATGCCTGACAGACGTAATCAAGTTACACGGCCCGTCCACTTTACTTTGGACGAGTGTATAAATACGGTAAGCCAGAATCCCATACTAACTGCCATTAGGATGCTGAAGCAAGCAAAACCGTCCTTTCAACCTAATTGCACTGCGCGCCATCAAGTTGTCGGGAAATCGACAATGTTTGCAAAATGTAAGGAGATCAAAGTTCAAGGACTTTGGACATGCAAAGGCGCATTAAAACCGAGTAGCCTTGAGCACGAATCCAGTGTGCGTCTGGGTATACAATAAATAGTTATTGTTCCGCTACTGGTGTCTCGAAATCCCTGTTGACAGTCACTAACCTGGCCAGACTAGCCTACTCACTCTCCAGCGTACTTTCAGTAGCAAATAAGAAAAAAAGTAAAAAGGAATTGGCAACATATGCCAAAATACATCAAAATGCGGTTGTTCTACAATAGATTCTTTGGGTTGCATTTTAATTCTAAATATCGATATTGTTTCGCATTGAGTACAATAATTAGCAGCTGTGTAAATTGTTGTGCTACGCTATCCCAACACCACGCTGCACGACCGGTTTCCTTCAGATTTCGATTTGTCAGGCAGAGTTAGCGTGAACTGGGGTTGTGGGCTGATCCGTAGTGCTTGGCTGATTAAACAGTAAACAGTAAGCTAAAGCTATACAATTATTGATTTATCCAGAATTCATATGTTTGTTTGGAGAGCCATGTTTGTACTACAGGTTGTGCAATTGGATTGTGACGCGCAATCACAAGGTGGACCGTGATTTGCATCGTAGTGAACCTTCGTCAAGTTGATCCACAGGACCATAGCTGCAAGCGATGGAAAGCTGGTGTAGCTCATCTGAAAACGTTGGGCAGTGCAGTGGTTATGGATAGGTAATACCTAATTCACCATTTGTTTCAATACGAGGTTTCATATGCTTCGCGTACTGTTGTGATAAAGCCCTCTATTCTATTGTTAAACAAACCGATACTTATCCAACTTATTTTCCAGCAAAATGTATGTATACAGCTTTAAGCCTAAAGAAATGATTGATGATATATGCAGCAAACGACATTTTTGTCGTTATTCTGTAAAGGCTGAGTTGAGTAATAACGTCAATACTTTTACCGATGGACATCACCAACCTTATTGCGTCATTGTAGTCATATGGAAAATAGTTTAAGTAATTTAGGATATAAATCGGTATCCATACGTTACCTTACGGTTCACTGAAACTACCACTTACCCTATGCATCGGTTTCACTTGCAATATACCAATCTGACTCTTGTTCTGTAAAGTTACATTGTTAATAATGATGGATGCAGGGACATTAGTAATTCTTTGTGATCTACTGTGCGGTTGCTTATTCAGTCACTCTTAAGCCGGATTTCTAAGGTTAACTTACTTCCTCACTAAACATTTTGTTTCACGTTAGCATGCGCCGCACATCTCTGAGAATGCAATAGTACCATTTAAAAGGACCTTGGTTTTGCTGGCTACGGATGTCAACCGCCTTTTCATCTGGCCTTAGTTTCTGGTATGTGAGGTAACATTTCTTTCCCAGTTATTGTTGGTACCTGCCCGCATAGGTAATAACATTTACTTCTTCCTCAAATTTAATGTTTTGATTGAGCAGATTTATTGAATAAATGAACATAAATGCAGTGACTTTAATTTAAAGGCAGACAGAGTAGTAGTAACCTACAATGGGAATCCGCTGTTCGTTGCGTACTTAAAAGATTTCCCAGCTGGGAATATTTTAACTTACACAGTGAAAATACTTGATGTATCTTGGGTATTCAACGCTTTTCTAGAAAAGGTATGCTACTGCCTAAACTTTAATAGGAAATTATTTGCTAGTTTCACTATTATGCGGTTAGTATATCTGATGAAATCTAAGGCAATCCGAATGATGTATGCTGCCAGACTTGCAAAATCAATGGTATACGTCCACTTACGCGAGCTATTTGAAATTATCTTTGGTCCTCTTTACGCGCGTTCTTCGCGGTTGCTGGACAGGCGTGATGGACAACCTAAGACGTGGAGAAGCCACGCCAGAATTGTCGAGTGACGCATCAATCCTCCCCACGTTTTCACCCAATGTAACTAATGCATGTATGCTGCTATGGGCGGTTTAATGGATAAATCTGATAGAGCCATTGGGAATTGGGTGTCGCCCATCCGAAAACACTGTACAACCACGACGCGTTTCGATGAAATTTCATCTGATGGAGCCATGTTACACAATTATATAGCAGTGGTACTCACTTCGCGCAATATGGGATTGGTGATACTGTTATACAGTCGCAAGTACTGTGATTATCACTTTCTGTGTGTATTTGTTTGCTTGTAACCAGTAGACTGTCAGAACTGAGCGGGTATTGTTGACGTAGGTCCTTAATGAATATTCGTGTTCGTTTTTATAGTTCTTTTTGAGCGTTCTTATGAGGGACAAAATGGCTAGTTCCAGCTGAGCAAAGTGAAAGGCATTCACACTTAAAGAAATGGTATCAGTGCTTCGACGATGTTAAGAAGCAACCGTTCGCTAACATTGGCGCGAAATTTCAGAGTAAGAAGAACGCGAATCCATGTAACCTGAAAGAGGAAATCCGTTTTTGAACGACTTTGTGAACAACAATTCAAGACTGAAAAGGAAGATTGATAGAAAAATGGCTAACGAAGACATAAACGTGTATTGCTGGAACTAGTGCCAGTCAGCGCGGACGGGAAAATCCCATTACCTGCACATGTGATTCAAGAATGAGCATTATACTTCGCAAAATAATTGTTAAGCACAGGCTATAGATTGTCAAACATTTGGCTACAGGCTATCCTCAGCAGATGATCTTGGATTTGGTAAGCAATCGGGTGAAAGCGGTGACTCTGATATGTGTGCAGCATCCGACTAAACAGAAAAATTGCCCAAAATATGTTCCGGCTACACAGCTCAAGTCGTTTTTAATTCATATGAAACTGCTTTGCTGTTCAAAACGACGTCCCATAACGACTTTGTTTAAAGGGATAGAAATGTGCAGGTGGGAAAAGAAGCAAACGCGCATCACATGTATGCTGTGTACTACCAAACTCGGGGAGCGAGAACCGGCTGCAGTGAATTGGAAATCAGCCAACACTGGAATTTTAGTAATATCAACATGAAAAACTATCGGCGGTTTGCAAAGATACAAAAAGGCATGGATGAGTGCAGCTATTTCCGAAGATTTAACGGAAAATACAGAAAAACGCAAAATCATACCTGCTCTCGACAAAGCCGTTGCCTTTCCTAATTCCACCTAGTTAATATCAAATTGCAGTTCCTGTCAACCAACACCACTATGTTAGGTCAACCCTACGACCAGGATGTCATTCAGGCGCTTAAATCAAAGTCTACGAAAAAAACAGTTCTTCCATCTTATAACGATCATGGAATCCCACAAATATATGTCCGGAGCTGATTTCATGAAACGAGTATATTTATTAGACTTCGTGTTCTACATAACTTCTACCTGGAAGGAGGTTCAGAACTTGAGCAATTCTGTTTGGTAAAGCGGATTTTCCTGATACTGCAGAAATAGAATCTGAGACATAAGAGCAAATTGTGCCTCCTTTTAACGCAATTGCTATGGATACTCTCCCAGAAGAATTGTTTGGATGCAAACTGGCTGATAGCCATCTGGTTGACTCGTATTTCCTGACATGTCACACAACAGAAATAAACTGGGACCTGTCAATCACATCAATTTCAGCAGCTGAAGATGTGAATAATGAATCAGACTGCCAGCAGGAACAGGATACTACAAATGTTCTGCAAACGTAGATATCCACAGACGCACACCGTGAAGTTGATATTTAGCGCTCCTACGCAACACATAGCGGACATACTGGCATGCTTACACTACTTTTGGACGTGAGCGAAAAAATAAATTCCTTTGTTTTCAATTGCGAAGCAACAGAAAGTGATATTTTATGTTTCTTCATCTGGTGGATAATGATTATGGCAATAGAAATATGAGTATGGTTTTTTAAATGTTGTGTATTTCGACGATTTATAGTTCAGTTGCTAAACTGTTGGCTCACAACCTGTGAGATTCTCGCATTATTATTACTCATCTATCCCATAATATGCCCCACTACTGAGATTGCAAATGACGGCAGCCTTAATATTACTTTCGTGGCATAAACTTGGTCGGAAATCTGCAATTAAAGTCATAGTGAATTACGCGCAGCTTGAAATTTCTGACAACCTAACTGTGTGAAGCGGGGTTTTCTGCAGTGTCACAGCCGAAACAAAGCAACCAAATTGATTGGACCTGGGCAGCACATATCAAGCGTCATTGTCTTCTATTTCCCCTAGATGGCGCAACTACGTTGCCGAGGAACACGCTCCTGGTTATTCGTAATTTGGCGTTATATTGAATTAAAGTATTATATCATTTTATATCTACATTTTGGTGGAACTGGATTTTATCTTATATGTATGTCCAATCAGAGTTACAGTGAAATTAATCACTCAGAACAACCTAAAATGTAAACATTCAACAAACCCCCTCAGTAGGCAGGAGTACAATTATCAAACGCCGACCGGTCCACGGCGATGCAAACTTTGGGGAGAAATGCCGTAGATTGCACCGGCTCACAATACCCTCATATTTCACGAGACCAGCTGCTTGCTGTGTAATCTCTTCGCAACAAAATATTACATGTCAGCTTACTTGTGGAACAAAGAGGAAAGTCATATTATTCAACGTTTCACATATCCTTTGAAAGGAAATTGCATAGCTGTAAGCAAACATCTATCACATGCCTCCGTCATCCTTTCATTGGCGATTATATCATTTAAACCGGGAGCTGTCCTGTCTAGTTAGATCAGCTTTGATTGTGCTTCGTAGGGGGCAAACTGTTTGGAATATGATTACCCTGTGCCCCCCGTTCAACTCAGACTTGTGGATCCGTCACAAAAGTGATATTCCATCGCATAAAGAAAGGAGTTACGTGTAGTGATTGGTATCAATTCTGTTGCGACGGAGATCGTTCTGCTCCTTATGTTACGGAAAACTTGACTTCGAGGTCAAACGGTAGCTTCTACTGCGTCTTCAACTATCCGACCGAACTAGCCTGAATATCCACCAAAACGAGGCAACACATATGCGCCTCTTGTTTAGAGCACGTTTTTAGTACCAAGCCAACATTGTGCATTGTTGTCCTGCGTGCATCACTTGCGCCCTGGCCTGAGACATCAAAGCTCACTTACAAAGGGATTTGACTAAACTTCAGCCTTATACCCGGTTCACTGAGCGCATGCATCTCCCTTCCCTCAGGGACTGTGCGCGCCCCAATGGATGTCTCAGACACCTCCATTGTCCAGTGAGGGCGCGCGGCACACTGTGAACCGGTTGAGCTCCGTTTAGTAAAGTTTCAATTGCCGTCCATTTGATTAGGACCACGCTAACCTCAACCAACTATCACGGTTTTCCAACCTACCTCCGAAAGCGTAACTGTGTTCAGTCTCTACGCTATACCGAGTTCTATTGGCTGGTAGCCTCTGCCCACGCAGTTCTACGTGGATATAAGTGCGATGATTATCGGATGATAGCCTTTGCATTAAGGAAGAAAGCTTCTGCACTAAGAATGGTAGCTTCCGCATTAAGGATGTAAGCGATTGCTTTAAGGATGTTCACAAGTGAGAAATGGTATATTTGCTTCTTGTGGTGTTCTGCTGAAGTAACACTACACTAACAGGCAGGCTTTTACCAGCTTTCCATTTGTAAGGTAACAAACTTGATTAACTGTCAGAATTAGCTTATTTTCTGACGGACTCTATTCTAGGATATATCCGTCCTCACTGAAAGTTACGGGGATTAAACTGGCAGGTGCTAAAACGGTTTAGGACTGGCTTACCATTTATGGTGCATCGTGCAGTTCAAAGTTTCTCATGTCAGAATGCTTTCAGGTAAGTTCACTGCAGGTTTACCTGCTTAGAAAATCCACGACCATAAGATTAATTCAATTGTTGTTTGTTAGTGGCTGAACTACATCAATAATCCGAAAAAGTGGACACTTACTCAATGTGGCTTTCTGACTGTATGAAATATCTTTTGCATTGTATTAAGGAACGCGGCAGATTGATTGACTACCGATACTTGCTCTCGAATATCACCATAAAGGTCGATAATTATAGTGGCCGAATAATAAAACTCTGGTTTCTGTAAGACATAGTTGCCTGGACATATTTGTCTAGAAACTAAGGGGTAACAATGTAGCTAATCTAGAACAAAGCTCTGTCTAGTTATCGAAAAATACCGCCAATTCCCTTGCGTCTACTTTTGATTTCTTTGTTTAAAATTGCTGCGCTGGAAAAAGGAACGCTGAGTTATACTCAGAGATGTCAAGCGGTTTTTAGATTTAGGCATTATATTTCAATATTATCTCAGCATGTGGTTTTGATTTATTTGAATCCGTTAAAGTATGCGTTTGAAGAGTAGAGTTATAATACATGCATTCACTCGAATCAGTATGCCTGCCATGGGCAGAAAGGCATTTAACGATAATTGCTGTTCAAACGAATACTATATAATTATTTTGTTTAGATGTAAGTATAAACTATTCCATGTAAGTACTATCACAATTAAAAATCTATTTCACCCATTAACACTGATTATTCAGGTTATCTCTTAGTATTTTAAACAGTGCATAGCACATTAATTTGGTTATCACATATATAGGACTCCATCGTTAGTGAGTACTATTTCTCGGTGTCGATCAGTCGAGCATATTACATCCAACAATATCTTGAAAGACATGTTTTCACTACGCGATGCAACAAACGTTACAACAATTGACCACTTGCCGTTCAAAAAACGAGGCTCGGAGTACTTATTTCAAATCTGGTAGCACAAGCTTAGAGTGATCATAGCTTGTGCTACAGCGTCTGAAGATGGAGCTGTGGCTTCATAATGGGAATTTACCTAAAGGTAAAGGATAGCAGGTCATGATGATGCGGACTCTCACTAGATGACAATACCTGGTGTAGAATCAGTTTCTTGCACCAGTTTTGTCTTGTGAACCCTAAATATAGGGATGGGTCTGGTAACGAAATATTGAACGCCCTCGAATTTCCGCGACTCGTCTAGGCCGGCCAGATGGCTGCCGAGCAAGCTGCATTCCAACATTGGTCTTATGATGCAAGAGAAGAGGATAGTGACAGGCGTTCAGATCAGCTACAGAAGCTGCGTTTGGAAGACCAGGTAATGCGAAGTTCGTCTAGATCTAACCTGTTGGTGTTGACCGCGAATTCCAAAGCACATTTTTTAGGATACCCATAGTTTTCTCACGGAAGTTGTGGGGTGTTGCAGTTAGCTGTCAAGAGTACAGGCACGGCTGTTACCAAAATTCATGAGGAGCGATTCGAGTGGGTTGACCAGAAGGCGGACTTCTACGCACCAAATGGAGAGGCGACTGAGGTTTGCTCAAATAAATCGCGATAGTAAGGCGTGCTAATAAATCTCCAGATCTTTAGTTCATCTATAAACAAGGCACAGGGGGATCCATGTAGCTAAAGTAGATCATTTATAAAATTATGAACATGTTATACCTCAGAACCAACCTATGGGTATGCCACTTTTAGAAAGATACCAATCGGTTTGATCCGTTCGAGTTTACCATACACTTTTGTCCAGCGAGAACCTTTGATCCACTGGTGCAGTGAGCGACGAATACCGCCCACTTGACCTTTAAAGGTTGACAAGTTTGAAGTAGCTTACCGAAGAGGTTGCTGAAATCGTTGCAGATCAGGTCTTAGACACTCCCTGGTTCACTTCCTCCAACCGAGAACGTATTCTCAAAAGCAGTTTCGTAATACGTGTTAAATCTATCATGGAACCATGCTCAGCGTTTGTCAGGAGATTATTTGACCAAAACAGTTGTAGCAAATGATTTTCTTAAGTGTCTCAGAGCAATTGGCCTGTAATTGTTCACTTTGAGGAAGTCACTGTATTTTGGTATAGACCTTGCCACCAAATATTTCAGTCAATTGATAAAGAACCACTTGTAAACCTCCTGTTGTAAAGAGCAGTCAATGGAGGTTAGATGCTGGCCGATAGAGTCATGAGAATGGGGCTCGTCACTATCAGCTGTCTTGGTAACGTAAAGTTTGATGACAGCTTGTGTACATCTTCAACACCACAGAACAGCGTGTAACGTTTGGTATATGTGTTACACGTTGAAATCCGTGCAGTTAACTGGTCAGCTTCATTGCCGACGCAAGCACATGAATAGTGTTTAAGGGCTGTTCTTTTGGCAACTTTAGTGCGGGAAGCTTACTTGTCAGTTTCAAGCGCCGATCATCGTAAACAAAGTATGTCTTTGGTGGGATCTTCGCGGTGACTGCAAACTACACTTCGAAATAGTGGTGCTTGCTCTTTCGTGCATTTTGGCATGCAATTTGCTGCGTCGTACACTCTTAGTGCCATTTAACTGGATTGTACCGGGTGCATCTCGGACAAAACATCGCACTCTACGACAGGATTTAATTAGTTAATAATAATAATCATAATAATAATTTCAGAAGAGAGAGATTAATCGAGCTAATGGCCGTAGAGCTGTTACTCGAAAACCTTGCCCTACGTTACCGAGTCACAAGTAGAAACGCAACTCAAATCGCACTCGCTGTGTGATTCGTCTGCAACGCGTTATCGCATTGTGGACTGCGACTTGTACCGAATTGGTGTTTGGTCAGTCCGGTCCATTTGACTGTAAGGCAGGCATGGGATGCATATTCTGTGTTTCCCGCACAATTACACCTAGCCCAAAATGAGTGCTGTAATTGACTTTCTCTTAATCATTAATTTCGTGACAAGCGTTGGTTGCGGTGACTCGGTGGCTTAGGGTAAACATTTCGGCTCTTACACTAAGGGCCTCAGGTATGGGTGCCTGCTAGCTCATCCTGATGAGATCATATCTGTTGGACATCTGTCGTATAGTGCAATGTTTTTGGTCACGCAACACCCAATATCCATCTGTTTCAGCAGTTAGGAATCAGGTAGAAACGGCCTCAACTAGTTTCATCCAATCCGTGGGCCTCCTGAAGCGTGCATTCGACAGGTTCAGCCCTTCCGATATTTTCACACGTTCTCGGCTTATGCATACATCCGTATGTGGAATACGCAATACAGGACTAGCAGCCATGTCTTAGGAGCATTCTCATCGCCTTAGAGATTTCTTAACGCTAGGTAACCAAGGATGTCAAGGGTCTAAATAATTTGCCGTATGTACGAAGGCTCTAGATGCTCGAGGTCTTCAGCGGACAGTACCGACAATTGCGGGAGAACCTCCATTTGACTAACAAGACTTTGAGAAATCCCAAGCAAATGGGCCGCTACTTGCTAGAGCTCAGGCACAACAGAGATATGAAAGACCAACATCTCTAGCTGGCCGAGCATCCCAGTTGTTTGGAATGACGTCGGGGTTTCTTTTCTGTACGCGTTTGACAAGCGTGGAATGCCATACCAGAATCTCCCATATATCCTAGCACGGTGGTAGAGTTCAACGCCCGGGTTGACCGTGTACTAATTTCGCTGCACCAGGTCACATTACCCACTGCGAATTCCAAAACACGAGTGTCCTTTAGAGCCTCCAGTGCCTGTCAACTGACAAAGTACATTCCATGTTTTTCACCTCGTTTGTGTTCACCAGGAGGGGACACGATTTTTATCAACACCCCGTTTGCAGACATTCCATGTGGATTCACCTTGAATTTACAGCTTACACTATGTATAGCACAGTGAGTTCATCGGTGTAAAACCAATTTTGCTAACAAATGTTTCACTATTTGGAAATTTCCAAATAAGCGTCCTACGGGACCTGTTATGCTTTAGCATATTTACTCGTATACAACGATCATTTCAGTTGCCTTGTTACAATCTCAACGACTGAATTGATCAAGCTTCCCCTCGGTGCGATTTGCGGTGCACGTTGGGTTTTGCGTCGCAGTCTATTCACACAATAATACTACTAAATGTTCCCTCCAAATAAATAGTAGGAAATTATCCCCTAAACTGTTCTAACACCGTGTCATTTTTCCGTGTTCCGTTTCGAACCAGTGTGACTCGACAAGTCAAAATTTCCTACAGTTAAGTGACACAACTAGTTTGCACTCTTAGTACTCCATATTTCATAACTGACCTGAAAGCTCCAACAGATGCATTTTGTGCCAGAGGCAAATTCACTTGGCACTCGGCTCGAGTCAGTCTGCATAAGTCTGTTGTTCATAGTCTTAACCTAACTGAAGAGCATTGTAATGGTAGAGTGACATAGGCTTGTTGGTAGGAAGAGCTGAGTGATCGCTTGCTGCCATTATTTTCAGGAGCCAAATGCAAAATCATGTCATTAAAATCTAGTTAGTACTAATTTTAGGCAAGCCAGAGTTGAGTACTTTGCTATGCGCGTATCACATGCTGGCTTGAAGTTGCCCTAACCCACGTACACTAAAGGATATAACCCTAGGTTGGCAAAAGATGAGGACGAGTACATCTGTTTTGGAGATGCGGCAGCTAATGCAAACAGCTGAATAAGTGATCGTGATAAAAGGAACCAACGAGTAGCTCTCCGTACCTGAAGTGGATTGAGTAACACAGTTGTTCATGTAGGCCGTTGTCTTTTTGGCATGGCCTACAAGTCTCCCAAACAGAGAAGACTGGATATAGAACAAGATGACACCAAGGTATTTCAACACCCTATCACAGCGAAAGTACTAGTAGCTACTAGCCTCAAGTTTATGTAAATATCTAAAATGATTGGACTCCGTCTCTGAGAGTTCAACTAGCTCTTGTCATTAAGAAAATACGAAGGGCACAAACCATAACACTTATGCAGAAAATTGCAGCAACTGATAAATGCTATAGGAAACATCAATAGGAAATAGGAACCATCGGCTACACCTAAAATTGAGTACACAATTTTTCTGAATTCACGTGCGTGTTCTGATCACGGGAAAATTTACCAAACGCAGGTTCGTTCCTCTCTCACTATTTCGGTGCTTTAGTAGATGATGGTACGTTTTGCATTTCGGTTCGCTGGGTCTCTATCTAGATGAATATGCTCCCTCTCACATCTCCAGCTATCCAGCCGAAAGAGTATTTGTTTCAGAATGGACTAGTCGGCAGAAGTTACCCGCATAGATGGATCCTTCTTAACAGTGTTATTGTCAGAGACCGAGGAGTTGCCTCACTTCCATTCCGACCTAACGCACGCTGACGAACCTGTGAACCAAGATCTGCAGTAACATAACATTATGATTGTAGCGTGTCTGAGGACTTGCGGCCGTGGACAAAATCGGGTAAAAATTACCAGTTTTGATAACATACGCATTCAAAGCGGTCCCTACATGTGGAAGGTGACCCAGTGTGCTACTAAATGCCAACGGGTAGTTTCGAACCGTTTTGCGGCCTTTTCGGTAGATGACTGTTGTATTAATCCTCACCCGTCGGACAACCATCTACTGGGTCCTTAGTACCAGCACAAGACTAGCAAACTAATCTCCATATTCGGTGCCGTGCTTCTGGAAAAAAATATAGTAATTAGCTTGCGAATATTCAGGGCAGGGGAAGAATACCCCATTGAACCTCGGATGAAATCTAGGCCAGTTTGCGTAACTATGTGTCCAGAGCTGCCCACATTTAAACACTGTTGGCCACCATCTGCATTGATAGGTGTCATGCCATTCGCCTACTGAATTTGACTGAAACAATCGTTGCAAATAATTGGAAACTAAATGGTCACAAGTTTCCATGAGAAGACTCGAATGCAAGGATAATTTCACCAATAAAAATTCCTGATAATACTTTTGGGTTAAGCAACCGGATGCAGCCAATCGCTGTCACAGTGTGTTCTTGCAAAAGCTACAACTTGTTTGAATTAACAAGCTGAATATTAGGGATGTGTATGATATCATTTCCCTTGTACGGTTAAAAAACAGCGGTGAATTTTTAAATGCAGTTCATTATGTCAAACATTTATTCACCCTCAGTCAAATGGCTTACCGTTAATTACGTGCAAACTTGCACATCTTTCTTTTGGAATAAGGATATAGTTAACAAATTGATCAATACGTCTACGGATGTCCAGCGTGCATTTTCTTTACGTCAGCTGATGTCTGTATCTCATCTGCACTTTATAATACTTCTTGGTGTAGGAGCTCATAACCTATTTATGCATACACTTTTCTTGTTCGCGTATTTAGTGATGCAAACATGACAACAGCATTCTTTACCAGCGTTAATTGTCCATCAATCTGGAGAAAAATAAAAACAGCCCGTGTAATCTACTAGATGAATTATCGGTCAAGCAGCCACTTGCTGTCAAAATGTGAAGCCTAATGCAAATCTTTGATAAGTGGGGGCGTAATGTGTGCAGGTAACAAAAGCTCAGCAGACGCATAAAATCAAATGATTGATGTCTGTACAGATAAATATGTATGGGTGTAGGCCGTACATAGCTCTGAGCATTAGGTTAATGGAAATGAAACACTGAGTCCCCTTCAACCGCTTCATTAAGGCAGTAAGAAAACATAGTTTGCAATATGTTGACATTTCGATTGTTCTCGTCAGTCGCTACGCAATACAGACAATACACAACACATAATATATAGGGTCCACACTTAGTAACATAGATAAGCAGATAAAACTGATGAAAATGACGTAGTCAGGACCAAGGCAATCTAATAGAATGCCACAATTGTTTCTGGGCGCAGAGCACGGGACAGTTCAACCTTATCAGTAGCGCCTGGTCAATTGCAAACAACGTCGCGTTCCCATTGCGCAATAACCCATTGAATGAATCGGCCGGGTTCACCTGGTGACCCTCGACATGAGGTGTTTGGTGATAGACGAGGCAGGGTTCCGGTTCATTCTGATTACTTTATTCTCATCAGTTTTATCTGCTTATCTATGTTACTAAGTGTGGACCCTATATATTGCGTGTTGTGTTTTGCCTGTATTGCGTAGCGACTGACAAGAGCAATCGAAATGTTAACATATCGCAGCCTATGTCTTCTTACTGCGTTAATGGAAGTGTCAAACTCGCCTCACTTATAGAGTATGCGTCATGAATCTGACGAGCGTTAATTTACAAATAAAAAACTGTTAACCCATCATACATATAATGACAAATCGGTCAAACTGAGGAATCTGGGATACATCAAATTTTGGAAGTAGTGGTTGAACTATTTATCAACAATGCCGAATTAATCTCGACGTTTGGTTACTGCTTAATGAATACCTCATAAATCAACAATGGAATCTGTAAAGTGATCACGGCCAAGGCAAACTCCAAGCAGTGTAAACAGTGCGCAGTTTTACAAGCTTTGAGTTTGTTTTGACCGTGAACACCTTCCAACATTAAGCTGAAATCTGTTTTACAATGAGTGCATAGAGTAGCCTAGAGCGTTTTGCTGATTGGCTATGGAATTTGTTCTAGGCAAAGTTAGGAGATGGTTTCTTAGAAGTGGGGCTAATTACTGGCTGAAGCGGTCTGATTGCTTGCATAGGAAGAGCTCTCCGTAAGAAGATCGCTAACTAAAATTGTTTTACTCAAATCATAATTCCTTACTCAACTGGACGGAGTTGTTCTAATCACCGATCCGACATAAAACTCTAAGTGATTGACATTTAGCAGCCACGATCATGCCATATCTCTCAGACACGCAGTATTAAATTGTCTTATAATGTTAATCTGTAAACCGGATATATCCTTCAGATCCAATTTGCCTGCTTAATGTATTGTTTGCTAAATTAAATAGAATCTGAAAAATTTGAGTACATAATAATGTGTAAAGAATAACAACTAACCGCACGCAGTTGCATATACTTTCTTACTCCAACTCCATTTAAATTCAGTCGATTTTATGCGAATTAATTATTTGTTTTGCCTACAGGCTACTGCATTTCTGATCAACTCGAAAAAACGCAAACAAACAATGCAAAACTACTTAATCTGTTTGGTAAAACATAAGTCGATCCTGATACAGAAACTACTCAGATAAAATTATTTATTTGCTAATAGAACCCTGGTCTAAATAAAAATCAATTTTACCATAAACACTGAGATATCGATAGTTAATAGTATAGTAAACGGCGTACACCTTGCTTCCGCCACAAGTTATGAAGTACTGCTAACGTAGGCTAAGCAGCCAGATATTTAATCAGCAGCAGCTTACATAGATGCCGGTTTTGGTGAGTATATTTATCTAAGATAGCCCCACAATCCTATCTTCCACAAGTATTCCGAACCATTGCTAACTCCCATTTTGTTGATTAAAGTAAGACCATATCCATTAAAATCGTTTCTTCTCTGGACAAACTCTCTCTTAATTCTGTAATCATCTATATGACGATGTTTATTCCGCAAAAAGAACTGCGAGTGATTGTAAAAAGAAGAATAATACCTGTGAATGACGTTTATATTAAGTAACGTGTATCTGAAATGTAGTATTAGAAAGGTACTACACTTTCGGAGAGATGCAGTGGGAAGTGGCACAATTCCGCGTAGATTCTGTAACGGATTTAGTTAAACCGGCTGTAGTGCTACTAGTTGTAATCCTCGTGTTGCCGTAGATGCTTAAATGATGATGCTTGGTAAAGTAAAATATAACCGGGTTGCCCCTATATCATTTGCCAGTGGATAATGTCATTTCAGCCACCTGATATGAAGTGCTTTTATGCACACGTTATGCTAAAATTCAAAGGAAGCAAGCAGTATGACAAAGCAAATTTGTTTCACACAATTTTAACAGTATGAAAAGTTCGAATGATCCAAACATTCCACTGCTTCCGGATTTCATGCGAGTAAGATTAGAATATTTATCAAGCTATTTTAATCAGATTAGGAATACTTGCAATATTAAGTGTTGTTACACGTGGTCGCTGACAGTCTAATTGTCCAAGCTTGAAGTGTACATAAGGGAATGTTGGGCAAGCATAAATCTCCAATCTGCTTGTTTGTGACACTGATATCTAAGTGTTGATGGTTGCAAATTCCTGTAACACTGAGTGTTATGTGCTTTCTCCGTGTCATACGAGCAACAAACATGCAAATGATTATGTCAAGAAAAAGAAAAATGTGGCCTTCTTAACCATGCTCGATAGAAAAAGGCAGGCTAACGACGGAGAGATAAAATTTGTTCAAATATTTACTAGTGCCACAAAATTGCCATATATTGTCGATGAAAATTAGTTTTGTTCCTAGAACTGGATATGATTAGAGAATTTGATAACAGTTATTAAACATATAAAATGTCGAATTGATTATTAATATGTATTGAAACAACCGAGCTGGAAGTTATATTCCAGTCACCTTTTACATGGCTACAGGATTGCAAGATGTTCGCAAAATAACCAAACACAATCGGTTCTCTCATAATATGTTGACTGAAGCATTGATACTATCTCATATAAGCGCTGTACAATGGATATATTGCATGCGCTTATAAGGAGTGCACATGTCCTGCCGTGGGCAACTAGAAATAAGCTGACTAGTTTGTTAACCAACTTAGAATACCTCTGTGAATCTTCCCGAGTTCGGAGTTACTCCCGCTTCCAAACTCCTATGAATAACTTTGTTCTATGATATTATGCTCATCAAGCCGCTTATTTATATAACCACCTACTTTAACAATTGTCTGTGATAGTTTCTACTCAGGTTTATTTACCGAGTGACCATTTTTAATTTGCAGTTAAGCTCGAGTGGGATACAGATTTGTGGCTTAATTGTACTTGGACATATAGAGTCCGGGTTTGCTGCGCGACCACTGTAGCCGCTCCAACGGATACAAAGATGTATTGATTCCGATAAAATAATATAAATATTGATAACAAATACATTTTCAGCAGTTGGGCAGTTTCAGCCTGTTGGTCTTCGTCACTAGTGTACCTCCGTAGGATACGTCAGGATTTAAATCCTTGACCACTAGCTGTTTGAATCGATATTCTGCAGCATATGCCAATGGGCCACTAGGGACAACTTGGGACCGCCATGATTTGCAAGCAAACTGCGATTTAGCGCGTCTTGGTCTCTACTGCTATGAACGATATCAAAGCTGCATAGGACAAGCTTGGCCTCGAAGGAAATCGACCAACGAGATATCGGGGTTCAAACAAGCCATTAATCCTGGGATTAATCCTGACTAATGAAGATTTGCTGGTTGAGTCAGTGGCATACTAACCACCACTGGGATAAGCGAGAGTAGTGTATTAAGGTTTGGTTATGTGTGTTACGTCAGTACTGTTAACAAAGAAAGGGGAACTCAACGAACTATCACGGATTATTTTAACCTGCACAACAGCGGCAATCGTTGACTGGGACTTATAGACACTTAGATCGGTGAATGACGCCTGGAATGCACTGAAAGATACAATTTGCCGGGTCATACAATCCTCATCACCGGTTGTAATATTACGAGCATCGCGACGGACCAATAAGTTGATCCGATGAAGAACACTAATTGGATCAACAGAAGATATGAAATCTGGAGGCAAAATTCGCTAAGCCCATGAGATACCACATAGCAGAATTAAAAAGTCATCAGAAACTACAGCACGTCGCTCATTAAAGTCGATATGTACGAATGGCAGAAGAAAATGGTGCTGAAATTTACGAGTAACACCAAATTACTATGCATATATGTGAATGGCAAAAGGAAGGTTAAACCCGGAACACCACCACTCAAGACGGTCAGTGGCTTAACATCTACATATATAGATGTTGCGAACGCTCGGTAGATAAAAATACAATGGAACATTTGCCCTCTAAACTCCCAACAAATGTTGTTGGTTTCTCCAGCATCACCTTGAACCCAGCAGCTGCTGCAAGTGAATTTCAGTCTCTCCGGGAATACAGTGCCCCTAGAATCGATATGATCTGTCCAAAAGTAGTTAAAACGCTTGCTTCTACCATAGCAGCACTATTTGCAGCCTCTTTCAGGGTCTGCTTAACTCCCATACAGTCGCATCTGAGTAGAACAATGGAATTATCACTCCAATATACAAAAGAGGTAAGCAATCGGATCCTGATAAATACTGGCCTAGTACTAACCTAACTGTTTTGTTAAAAGTGATGAAATCTGTGCTCGCGGATGAACTAACCCGATAATTGGATAGTATACTGTTCTTTTCTAATGCCTAACATGGTTTCAGACGCAGACGACGTTGTGTCACCAATTTGTCGCTTAATGGGACCCATGGACCAGCGCGGCTGATGAAGAATTCCCTATAGATGCGATTTACTTGTATTTTACTAAAGCATTTGATATGGTAAATTACTTCTTTCTGCTCCAAAAGCTTACGCTCTGCATTATCAACCATTCCCTGCTCCTCTGATGTTAAGACTACTTACACGACAGAGAAATCAACTTAAAAGTAGCCGACTTTCATTCCAAAAGCCTGTACGCCACTGCCGTAAATGATCCGTCCTCAGCCCGACATTCTATCCTCGATGCAGATATCTGCAAACGATGCTAAAATATGAAGAGTAATTCGCTTAGCATCCGACCGTGTCTATCTTCAGGAGATCTGGTTCGGATTAACGAATGGACAGAAGCCAGGCAGCTCCCACTGAACCCTGAAAAGTGCCACCGGCTGACGGTGCACAGCAGATTCGTCAACACATATATTTTGGGGTGAAACGTGACAAGCGAACGCGACTTAGGTAGAACGGTGCGAGAGAGTGTTGGCAATTCGCTCCAATGTTCGAAAGCAGCAAGTGTGGCGAAGGTGAACTTGAGACTTTTGAGGCGAGCATTTGGCACTTTGTGCGACAGCTACTACCAATGCTGATTAACTTCTATATTCATCCTCAATATGAATATGCAATTCAGGCCTAGTGTTCATGGTTAAAAGGGGATATTCGCCTTTTGGAACAACCCCAAATAAGAGCCACAAAGGCAACACGTGAATTATCCGCACTCAGTTACGAACTGCGTCTTCGGATAATCGTTGAGCTCACCTCAGAATACCGACGGCTTCACGGGGATCTTATTCTCACATATCGGACACAAACTGAATGCGAACGTCTATATACATCACTGCGGACCCTAGCATCTTAAAATACATGCGGAGGGAAACAAATGAAACTAATGACGTAACAATCCCGTTTGAATACTAGAATGTATTTTTACTCACTTAGAATCTGTTCTCACTGGAATGCATTACCAACATAGGTGGTGAAATCAACAGACGGCACGTCATCCGAAAGACTTAGATTTTCATCTTAATGATAAACGCTTTATAACAGTTTGATAAAGGGCGATGGCTTAAACACTGAAAGCCACGTTTCACTTTAGTGCAATTTGCTTTTAGTTTTCTTTTCCATATCCTTCCTGTTGCGGTTGTAAATTTATGGTTTTTATCCCTGCATACAATATTGAACCATTGAACTCTCTCGCATTACCCAATGCGCAGATTCTGTCGCACACACTCTAAAGGAATGCGCTCGATATATCGCAAATCTCGCCGATACACCGACCACGTTTTGCAAGGAAATAGAATAACGGCAGCACTATGTATTTGTACTCCATCAGCGAGGTACCAACGGTAAGCTAGTGGTTGTTCCAAACCAGGTATTCGTGCAACCCGTACGCCTTTGATAGCGCATACGAGGCTTGCTGAATATTTGTTGGGCAGCTGAAACCACACTTTCAATGTAGAAGAAAAGGGAGTTGGTTTCAAATACGTCAACATAATTGCGGATTTGTGGCATAGTTGCAAGTTGCACTTCCGCTAAATGCTGAATGGGGCAGACAGTTTTGCTTGTGTTGATGGTGCGCCCCGGTTTGGCCGCTATCGAAACCAGAGCACTAATCATGTGTTGCAAGTCATCCGAGCTGCGCGCAGATTAAGCACAGTCTTCAGTGAACAGCATGGTACGGATAGTTGTCTCAGAGTATTTCACGCAACGAAACGATGGATCGTCAACAAACCACCATCGATATGGTGCTCCAGACGAACACCGTAAGCACAAGTCGCATCAAACGCACACGACATCATGACATTTTGAGAAATATTAAACAGGGCAGGAGCTAAGACACAGCATTGCTTCACACCAGAGCCAACTGCAAACTCATCCGAGGTCTATGCACTCCGCAGCCCACGCAACTCAGCAAGTCGGTGTAACTCTTATTCAAGAAATATTGCTTGCTTATTTGCGATTGCACTTTGGTAGCACAAGAGCATCCCTCGGCTACGGAGACATTCATTCCTGTATCCACATGTGTTACAGCGAAATCACCAACGCGGTTCCGCCAAGTTTCAATACTACAGCCGGAATCACGTCGGTATCGGGACAATCGCCATTTCGCAGCTGAGTAAGTGCTCTCTGCGTCCCATCCAATTTCGGTGTGTCCGACGGACTCACATTCTCCTTGTGCTGTTTTAGGTCGTTCAATGTAGGCCAGTCGATCTCTGAACGGTTGCTCAAGAGGCAGACGAAGTGCTTTTGCTGTATCTGCATTATATCTACAGTCTGCGGACAAGTAGCACATGATCTACCATCGATCAGCTTCCTCAGCAGGTCCAATATCTTTCCATACACCGCCTTCAAGGAATCAAAACATTCCTTGTGTTGGTGGCGCTCGGCGTAGCATTCCATCTGCTTCGCCTTCTCCGTCCACCATATAATTTTAATGCGACGGATTCCTTGGGTCAGTCTCCGTCGAAGTTTGCGAAACGGAATATTCTTTCGCAAGTCACTGAAGACTGCCACTTGTGCAGCGAAGGCTGCATTATTCTCCGACATGAATACACCAATCGTCGCATTGTTCTCATCAAACCCATAAGGCAGCTTACAGTTTGCGCACCCGATAGTCTCCTCGGCAGCAGCTGTCACTTGGTAGCAAATGTGCTCCCACAGGTCGCCCACTGTGGCTATGCAGTCTACATCACTCGTGTGTGCAGACTTCGCCTCCTACAGCTCTATAACTTTCTCCACAGTACCGAGGGAAAAGTGTTAAATTTACACCGATTCACGACGGGAGTGCAATACATGGATTTAGGAAAACTCATGTACAATTTGTTCCTCACTAACTTGTGATCAGTGTCACACTCAGCTATACACAGTACACGTGTCGTGCTCCCTTCACGCATCTCACGCTGACGTGCGATGACGCAGTCGAGCAAATGAGCGTGACCATGAGTGCATCCATATTGCTATCTCATTCCAACACAATGCAAAACTATTGTTCTTGATCATCAGGCCGTGAGCGGCACATAGTGAGAGCGGCCTGTCAGCGTACGCATTCGCTGAACCGGTATCCTGCGGATGGATAACGTCTGTCCAAACCGATACATCGCCCCCAAGGCGTGCGTTGAATTCATCCAGCAGATATTTTCGGCCGCTCTTCGGCACAGACCGTAGCACGGAGGATAGCCAAATGTAGAATTGATCACTCGTGTCCTAAAGATGTGATATATATATATATATATGTATATATATGTATATATATACATATATATATATATATAAACATAGGGTTGGCAGCATCCGGTTTCAGATTTGCCTCTTATTGTGGACAGCCCCAGGACGCATGCGCCTATAGAGGGACCATGAGTGGTTTGCGCTGCACCACCCACAGCTTCAACCACACCCAATATCCAGTGTAAACCCGAAGGAATAAGACCGGGAAGCATGTGGATGGAAGCCACGTTTCATCAAGCGAGCCGGCCCACACCCCTTCACAGGCGAAAACAACCAAGCTGTATTTGGGAATCAAGCGCACACAAGGCGGTGGCTGGACCGTAGTCCGCTCCACACTGAGTGCATGGAACCGCTCATCGAGCCTAACATGGCCACATGGACCGAACACACCGTCCTCTCCAGCAACGACAAACTGTCTCCTGGAGCCAGCATGGATGAGCTATTGGGTAAAAGGCAGGTAGGCAGCTTGTCAATACGCACATCAAGCGCAGCCACACCGGGGATACCAAGCAAACAGCCAATCACTTGAAACGACAAGATGAAAGAAAACAAGTCCAACAATGCATACAGATACGGTGGTATAACTCTCCCCTAAATTAGCATAGAAGTAAGTTGGTTAGCAACGAAACCGCGATAAGAAAAATTTTTCTACAAGTTGCTTAAAATACTACAAACGGCATAAAGTTACCGAAGATAAGCACAATTAGTGTAAGCAACGTGGCCAGTTAATAGAAGATTATTCAGGTAGGCAGGACAAACTAAATAAAGTGGAATGAAATTAAGCCAGGTAAATGACACTTGGTTTAGGTGTATGTTTGTTTAGCCCAGCTGCGGTGAAGAAGCATCAAGTATGCAACATCAGCTTCAACATGGGGCACATATATAGTATGTAAATATACAAAGATAGATATATATATAAATATATATATATATATTGAAACATAGAGCATTTGTGGTAAAATACCAATATGTGTGTGGCTATTTCATCTTCTATCAAGTTTAAATGATCTTCACCTTGAGTTAATTCGAGGATTTTGCAACTAAAACCACGGCACCTGTGTGGTGGCCATCAGTGCAAAAGGGGGAAGTCGCATGTGCTAAGCAATACCTTCGAATTGCTCTGAAACCATTAAATTAAATAAAAACGACCCTTCACTTTAAACCCAGCGGGACATCCATATGAGTATTAGGTTTTATGGAAAGGCTAATCAGCACGTTGTCAGTTTATATTGAACACAAGTCACATAACAGATATAACAACAGTGTGTTTTCAGTTCTTTGTGCAGACCAACAAATAAATTAAATTTACAGTCCACTTTAGCACCCTTGGCAACTGCTCGCGAAGGGATAATAATTACAAACATATGCTAACAGCCAGTGCGGTGCTGCCAAATTAAGCGGAGATTACTTCGTCTGATAGAGCGTCTTATATTCGGATGCTAGTGACACATTTGTTTTGGGTTTTTACTTACTTTCAACTTATTCTAACATAACTCCTCAGTCGCAAATCATAGCCAAATTCTTGAACAAATTTGACGTAGTAAGATGATAGGCAAGTGAAAGACGCCCTTTACATATTTTTCTAGCTATGCATTATCAGACACAGACGCTGGAATATCTGTTTGCATTTTCTTGGCTAGAATTAGTATTTGGAAGACGAGGAAATTGGGTCAAGCAAAAATTAGTTGGATATTATTAATTAGCTGCCTTGTACTATTGGTGTTTCTCGTCAGTGGCCAATGAAGCAGTAAAACCAATAACTTGTAACTTGAAATGTCCCGTAGATTGTTCACGGTGATATTTGTACGATAAATGCACAAGGTCCATAACACAAGGCACATGTTGCAGTGCACACAGGTTTTACGATGTGTGTGTATCCGCCAGCAGTTTGAGGCAGTCTTATACAGTCCACTGTTTGTTCTAGGCATATGCAATGACTGGATGTTCGTGAATTCTATCACGAGTTGTGAGTGCGTCAGTGTATTTGCATTCGTTTTTTTTTAAAATGTTACACTAAGATTACATCGTTTACATACGGTTGCAGTAACTTGTACGGCTGTGCCGTTCGAGAAAAAATGTTCTATGGCGTTTTAGCCGGCTGTACTGCAAGACCAGTAGTGAGTTAGGCTGTGTTTCAAGAGATGATGATAACTTTGAGATTGCGATCACTTCGTAGACCCCGAGAAAACCTGATGTACCATCTTTGTGCATTTAGCCTAAGTTGGTATGGGTTCTGGGGAAAGCATTGGACGTGCTGTGTTGCCTTGTATTATGCAGTACCGTGAATGTTGAAGTTGTGCTTCTGCTAGCCCTGCCAATCTTAATCACAGTATTCCGCTTAATTCGAAGTACACACCAAGCATTAGCGCAAAAATTACCGATGTCGATTATTCCGTACACAATATGCAGGTAGCCAAGGTGCTTATGTGCTTTTATTCATGTTCTTCGGTCTGTCTCAAACAACTAAGGTAATATTGTACACGCGCACCGAGATCGCTGTCACAGAGAGTGCACAATAACTTTTGTGGTGTTGCCGGTTGTCGTGAGTGTTTTGATGGCACATACTGAGAACGCTGCGTTTTACTGCCTTGACATAGATCATATTCTCGGTTGACCATGTACAAGCTTTTTCTAGACCTATCTGCAAGGCTGTGTGCTTCGCCGTTCTAGTGATAACTCGTCATAAATGTTGATATTTTCAAAATATTGAAAATTCGAGGAAAGTATCACATTGTGATCATGTATGCAGACCAGGAACAATCGTGCTCAGATAAACCAAACGTGCAGTGTGCCGTAGTGTATTTCGATCGAGTTAATTGATGTTAACCCCCAAATTCAAATAACGTTGAACGAGAAATTCGCCAAGCGAACGCAGAACAGATTCACCAATTCCATACTTCTGAAGCGTGTGAATTATCAGGCATTGATGCAGACTGTCTAGTGTTACTAATGTTCAGACAAATTTACGTAGGATATTATTTGGTTTATAGCAATTAACTTACAAGCCGCATAGGTTAGCCTTTCATCCGGAAAAGCACCAGAATATCGTTTTGTCCTATTGTTACTCGTCGGTGGTACTAATTTCTCGGGTCAAAAATTAGGGATCTAACCCATGCCCATTAGTTGATTGTCCAAGCATACATCAGCCTTTGGACCTGAGCCAAGTAGGACGATAGACGACCATCAAGGATTGAAACAAAACTGTCAAATATCATTGAGAATTTTAAGTAGACGTCATCCATACGCACATCCACCGACTCCGTCCAGCATATGTGAGCTGATGGTAGGTTAGTAGTGCACGATAGATTCTGGCAAAATCCAAAACGACAGAAGGGGAACCTGTTACACTTCTGGCAGCCTAGGAAGACCGCAGCAACAATGGACTCTATAAACTATGAAGTCTCTGAAGTGGTGTTGTCCGTCCATAATCCGGTGGTTCGGCGCAGCTGGCACTTTAAACTATGGCCTGATTATCATGTGCTTCCATTTTGTGCGAACTTGCATCTCATTAACACATCGCCGAAAGGAACCGAATGACGGGTCATATAAATTACGGATATCCATCATCAATATATTTGGGCGAATATGGTCCGCAGTAGGAGAGTTAGGAGGTTAAATGAATATAGGTTTTAGGAATGAAATATGAATGGATGTCCAAAAAGGCTGAATATCTGTGCAAACCCACCTACTCTGTGTAGAGCCAAAATTCCACACCTGGCTTTACAAATTATGATAGTGTGTCTGCAAAATAGCTTGCGGCTACGGCAATATCTAGTCAATAAATAAGACAGCCAAATTCCGATTCCAAGGGACGCAAGTTCCAAACAATACTTTGGGAGATGGATTCATTGCGTATAACGACAATAGGATATCGCAAGAGAGCAATTTGTCAGTAACAAAACTCTTGCAGTCTCAAAGATTATAGTAGAAATTCTGTGGATGCTATATAAAATGATATAATTCTATGTTATCCACATCTATTTGCATATCTTCATAAAAATCCCAGTTGCGTGAGAGTTTCATTGATCCTGCTTTTGCAAATTTATGGCATTTTTAGACAGATCTCATGCTGTGTCCTTATCCGTCTCTTGAACAAATACTCCAAACACGTCGGCATTAGGAAGTAGGATCTTGGGTCAGAGAGATTGAAAATAATCAACATCCAACCACAGATACTGAGCTTCACACAAACCGATTCGAGACACAAGCATATCTCAGTTTATCCAACCGATAGATCTATGATTACCAAATGTTTCCATTATGAGAGAATGAAATGCTCTCCCTTTCAGAACTTTACTAATTTCCCTGGTTTATCAGTAAAAACTAACACAAAACATTGGGAACTATATTTGCTTAAATGAGCTTGAACGCAACCGACAAGTACGAATACGGAAATAAGAGCACATTGTTGCCCAAACACATGTTTGGATGTAAAATATTTACCTCGTTCAAACATGCACGTAGCTTGCATCGGCCTAAACAGTCTAAAACCAGGAAAATTTTTGCAACATAAGTCGATCGCATGTAAATCGATAGGCATACAATTTCTGATATGACAGGGGCTATTATGTTAGATTACAATAATAGCTAGGTAAGTTAGTCCTCACACTGTCTGGAAGCCAGACCAGGAGTTAAATTTTGACGCGAATTAGGCAACTAAATAAGCCAGTTTATGCTATTATAAAATATACTTTTAGCGTCAACGATCATCTCGCTACCGTCAATCGTGAAAACTGTCGCATAAGTTAAGACTATATGTTATAAGGGGGTCTGCAAATCACCGAGCCACAGTCTCGGAGCTACCACATGGACATTTTGAGGAGCAGCTGTCTCTGGTCACCTCTTTTGCTAAGCTGGAAGTTTGAAGTCGATACTTTGTGTATAGTTTACATATATCGTGAATTCATGTTAACATTTTTACATAAATTCCTAAGGTTGCGAGTCAGTATCATATATGGCCAAAGTACTTCAACTGCTGTTCAAGTTCCACCAAAGAATATCTTCCAAACTAATGATTGGCTGTTGCCTAAGGGCTACGCTACCAACCGCGATCGGCGTTGTACTCCTTAATTCACGTCGGGTGAAAATAACAAGACTGTACGTCTAACCATGCAGGCTTTGCTAATGGTTGTAACATCTAGCCCTAAACAAGTGAGCATCATCAGAAACTTACCTGTATTTTACATCCGATTGTCATTAGCTTCTTTAGGTTGATTATTAACTTTTCCACTGGCGGTTTAGATAAGTTCAACGACTGTTTTTTATGCGGATAGAACAAATTGCTACCATTTGAAAGCTGGCATGGTCCATTCGGAGTCGTGCATGCGTTTAATTGCCATTGGGTCAGACTTCGTTTTTGCTTTTTCTCAGATTCGGAAGCCCTATTTACATAGCCGTTATGTAGCACGAACAAGTATCTGAAATCAAAGTACACATAATAGATTTCAAGGCAAGTAAGTTATTTTGGTACTAAATATACAGCCAAAGGTTTTGGTGAGGTACACAGATTTATGATCAACAACACACTCTCAAAATGACAATGCCTTGCACACGAGGATGCGTACGGTTAAGGAAATTTATCTTCCTTTATATTACCGTGAGTATCACGCTTCTGTCGTAAACTGGCAGCACATTATTTATAACTTTGCATACTGTGTTTATCATGTGCTGCAAATTCATAGAGTTATCAAATGTGGTGCCGAAACCCCAAAAATCAACATCACGTATATTTTTTTCAATTAGCTAAGCTTTATCTACTTCCTTCACACAGTTAAGAATGCCGTGGACAAAAGCTTTACTATCTGGTTTAATATCGGCTCAAGGGAACGAAGTTCTAGTAAAATCGATCTATCATTTGCTATCAAAGTTTACATGGTGACCATAGTATTGCGCTTGTTAATTTAAAAATTTTATGAACCAGCTCACAACAGAGGCACGGACAGTAGAGAAAATGAATGCACTTATCTGCGCATTAATTATATACCTGGTGGATAGCCTATGTACTACATATATATTCATATTCTGGAGATTTGTTTGCGTCTGTATAACATGCCGTTTATCAAACATCCAACAGCTCAATATTTTATTGAACCATATACAGGTTGATAATTAGCTTCAGCTTAAAATACGCCTATGGTTAACAAAGCGCGGCTCGCCGAAATATCTCTTCCTTGTGCCAGCTGTTTGGTTCGGGATTACCCCGTTCCAGCGAAAGGTTCGACGGCAGTGTTCCAAGAGGTTGTGAGTTTTCGCCTGGTAAATGCTATCCTTATAATAACACACATATGTCCGTGTACCAACACTGTGAAGTGGCGGATGTGACTCGCCACTAAATTAAGTCACTTCCCCTTGCTTCAGCTAGCTGGAGCATTAAAGCGTTCAGCTTGCCGCTGAATTACTAAGAGTAGTGAGCCGCTGTTTTGCAGCTAGTGAAACGAAAATCGTATGAGCGTTCAGGAACAGGCCCCCAATGGGCGTGATTCCCTTAATTCCCTTTGCTGCCTTGTGCGTTATATCCCACTGACCATAGGCTCCTGATGGGGCCTAATAATTCAGCCTCTTTTCCCAGCCTGCACAACCGGGAAGCTATATGCCCACACAACACAAGAAAATGATGGATTTACATTTCTATGCTCACATATCTTGCTCTTTAAAAACACTCTCTCTTTGGTCGGTATGCAAGCGGCGCAGCATGATAAACCTCACTCCTCCGTAACGCAAACCACCTTCTTCGTTCTACATTTATTCAACATTTCCGTCATTGGCAACCCCCACAATTTCGAGTCTCCAAACTTGCAATGCAACTGGAAGCGGTACATTTGGCCTCATCAATGAACCGCTGATAACCGATCGCACCCAGTCTATAACTAACAGCAACGCTTTTGTTCCACCTCGTACACTCTTCAAGCTAGCTCCCTTAAATGTTTGAATGTTCATGCAGATTGATTCACAAGCTGCTCTTGCGCGCACCTTGGAAACCCAATCAGTCGACTTTTTCTACGTAACCAAAACCCGTTTACAAGACTCCAGGACAACGATCCCATTGCTTCCATCCTCCCCAATTTCCACTTGCACATTCGCTTTGCTCTTGTCTGGAGATGTGACAGCGGCAATCTCTGGTTGCGCCGGCGTAGGAGTTACGTTAAGCGCACATGCTGATGCAGCGCTCATTGACAGGTTCCCCGTCCACAGCCGTCATTGTGCAGTTAACTTGGAAAGCTCAATGTGATCTTCCAGCCACGGGACCAGTGGGCGCTGCCTAATCATTATAGTAGCGTACGCTCCTACGGACTGCAGCCCGGACGAAACTAAAGACGAATTCTACCGCCAATTCATCGAAGCCCTCCGCAAAAAACGCCGCACGGACATCGTGATGCTCGCCGATGACCTAAATGCCCAGGTCGGTAGATAAGAAGTTGATGTGCGCAAACGTTGGGGTCGACAATGCTACGTATTCGCAGGACGGACAATGACCATTGAGTCCTTCAACTGTGCGCCAACCACGGCTTGTTAATCTCCAGCACCAATTTCTTACTTTTCTGATACCAACAAGGCACCAGATAACATCCGGCGCCTGGTCATTCTGGGACGCAAATTGACCACATCAATGTTGGTTATCGTTAGCGCGTCTGCATAACGAATTGCAAGTCAATTTGGAACACTCACCTGACTTCGGATCATGCGCATTGGAGGTACCCAACAGCCTCGCCCCAAAACGGCTTGACTTAAACAACCCCGTAGCTCCTAATTTTCTCGACATTTTTCAAAACACATAAGCCTCCACCTGCGTTCTTTATCCTCCTATGTGGCCACCCACTGGGCACAGACCCAGAGTGCCTTACGAATGTCCGCTTCCCTGGTCCGTAGCTTCACTTGACGCGCTGCTAGTTATTGGATTTCCGCACAGTCTCTTCAATTAATGGAAACTCGTCGAACAATTAGCGCCGGAGTCGAGTACAAGGATTTATGCACAACAAGAGCTGTTGCGATTAGACAACTGTTCAGCAAGGATCGCAAGGTTTGGTAGACACAACGCGCCGTTGAGATGAAGCGTGCAGGCTAATCAGAAAACCCCGGAAAACTTCCAGCTTATTTACTCTACGGGGGGCAAAAGACTAACAGTGAGTGCTGTTTTGCTTGTAAATGACAGTGCACCAACTCACAGTCGTCACCATCGTCTGGTACGATGGGCCGAACACTTTAAGATCAGTAAAATTGGCCACCAGCGCAACCGAGTCTGCCTTCAGGGGCTTACATTGCTCTCGGGAGCGTGGATGTTTCTCCATCAACAGAGGCTGAGGATTTCAACGAAATTCCCCTACTTAAGCGCTACAAGTCACCTGACCCAGATAAACTTCCTCTTGCCTGATTCACATATGGTGCCCTCGCTATCACTAGCACACTGACATCTCTGTTTCATCAGATTTGGACTACTGGAACCATTCTATCTGACTGCAATGTAGGGGAAGTTTTAACTCTTTAACAAAAATGATAACGGACCATTGTTCCAAACTTCATGGCACCAGTCTCATTTGTATCATATCCAAACTGCTCGCTACCCTACTCTTGCGTAGGCTCGGTTGCGTAAATAATCAGTACTTGCGTGAACACCAAGCTGGATTTTTCCCGGCCAACAGTTGTGTCGATGACATCTTTACAATCCGGCAGATTTATGCACATAGATTTACGTTCAGTTCAGCAATTGTTGTCACATTCTTAGACTTTGAAGCCGCGTTTGACTCTGTTGACTCTGTGGCTATTTTGGACTGCTTACGAAAGAGGGGAGTATCTGAGAAGTACATCAGGATTCTCCGTGTCATTTATCATCAACCTTCGGGCCGCATGCCAGCATACAGATACATTTCGCCCCCTTTCAGTATCCCTAGCGGTGTTATACAGGGTTGCCCAGTCCCTCCATTTTTGTTTAACTCCGCCATGGACGAGATCCTGGAAACTGCCTTAGATAACTGTGTCCTGCGGTCTTGAATTGCTCCCTGTTGAAAGCCTTCAGGACTTTGTTTAAGCTGATGACATCTCTGTGATTTGCGAGTCCTCCCACTCCGCGCAGCATTTGCTACTCAGACTGGAAATATCCGCCTCTTAATTTGGTTTCAGCTTTGCCCCCTTCAAATATAAGATCTTATTACAGGACTGGCCAAGCCTATATCCTTCTCGCACCCTTTCAGTGCACGCGTTGGAAGTGGTCGACAAATTCGTTTATCTAGGGAGTTGTCTCATTATAAGCTGTTTGACAGTTAAGATCTTCCTTGTGTCTCCAAGTTTAGAGTCACTTTCGATAACCTTCGTCACTTGTGGCTTCGTCGTGACCTTAGTCTCGCTCTCAAGGGACGAGCCTATGATGCTACTGCACGAGCGATTAAGCTGTACAGCTGTGAGACGGACCATTAGCAAAAGCGACGTTCAGTAACTATCTATCTTCGATCACCGCTGCCTGCGAAGCATTGCTGGTGTTCGATGGTAATATCACATCAGTAACAAAGAAGTCCGTCGGCGAATCTTCAGATCTAAGGAATTCCGCAGACCGATTAATAGCATCCTTTCACTGCGACGGTTTCACTGGCTTAGGCATATGCTCCGCATGACTACCTAGCAGCTACCAGGATGAGCCCTATTTGCGAGCCCAAGCGTGACTTGGAAGCGACGAAAAGGAGGGCAATGTAAACTTGGATCCAATTGGTTTGGACGCAAACGTTGAAGCTGGTTGTTGTCAGACGTTCCCGACTCCCGCGTTGAGAACCAAAGGACCCCGAGCACACCTGGTTGCAAACTCATTGGTGCATTTGCTTTGAGACTCTTCTACCCTAACAGTTGTTTTGCCTTTCACGATAATGTTTTCCTCTTATTTGTTTTGACACTCAGCCAATTTTATTTTACGTGGTCAAGTGATTACTTATGAATGGAAGGATTTTGGTAAGTATTTTTGTTCGTCGCAATCAGCAGACAATTCAGATATGTCTACAAGCTATCCGGAAAAGCACCAGACGGCCGCTTCGCCCTATTGGGGCTCATCAGTGAAGCGCATCCTTCGGTCCTCTGCGGAGGATCGAACCCTTGACTGCTAGTGGCTCTTGACAACTAGCCCGCAGCTTATGCAACTGCGCCATGGAGGACGGTATTTGACTATCATGAATTGTTAGCTAACTGCGATATAGCCCGACGCATTCTCCACTGCCATGCAGTCACCTGCCATGCAGATGACAGTGGTCGACCTTCGGCGTCAGGACTTCCCGGTTACGGCAGCTATGAATCGACATAGCACTTTGTGGAATCCGTACTGGCGAATTGGTATTACTTATGAATGGAAGGATTTTGGTGAGTAATTTTGTTCGTCGCAATCAGCCGACAATTCAGATATGTCGACCAGATATCCGGGAAAGCTCCAGACGGCCGTTTCGCCCACCGATGGGCCCAATAGGGACAAACGGCCGTTTGGTGCTTTTCCGGATAGCTGGTCAACCTTTCTGAATTGTTGGCTGATTGCGACGAACAGAAAGTGGCGAATTGATATATATATATATATATATGGTTAACAAAAGAGATGCTGCCTCATGTTTGCATAACATTTGTTGTTGATGCGTGCATCGTCATAAACTACAAAATGCTTTAAAATTTGAGAAAAAGGTAGATCACCGGGAAACTTCAACTTGACAAAGGCGGATGAGGCTTTTGGGCACTCATCAACAAGTATTATGTAATAAAAGCGATACAACTACCAACAAGTCCCGAACATTAATCTACGCAAACCTATCTGCGGAAGGAAGCAATTACTAATCGCCAGTGATGCGAAACGTGATTGACCTAAGAGGGGACTAGACGGTGCGTTTAGCGTTTGCAAACCAGCAGTAGTCACTCGAAGCCAGGGAGTTATTGGAATCAGAAAAATTCATTTGGCCGCCTGAATAATTATTTTTGTTGGTCTGACGCAAAGCCTTTTATAGCACAACACAGGAAATGGCCGAATGTTAACCTAAAGACAATACTGCGTACTCTTATCAACGATGAATGCAATCTGAGTTTGGGAATCAGAACAGACGGGTTCAGAGGAAGACAACGGCAACAGGAAAGTGAAATGTGACAAGGGTGAGTGTCAAAGAAAGGAAGTATTAAGGTTGAATCAGTCTAAACAAGGCGTTTTGGGGATAGTACAGGAGAAACCTGCCAAGCTGCTTCAGTTGGTTGCATCAAGCGCAATTTCCTGGTTAAATGAAGAAACAGGGCTGCCTGTAGTGTACAAACCATGGAATATAGTGCAAAACGCTTTGCTTTATTCTAAAACAAATGCATTTTCAAAGCTAAATTTAAGGAGCATGCTGTGTGTTTTGGTTGAGACTCGCAACCTCTATGGAGACCTCGGCTCACTTTGAGGTAAACCTTCGACATTCCGATTTCGAGGACCGTAACCTGAATGGATATATTTAGTTGTTGCTCTTCCAAACACTGGCACACCACGACTGCCATTCGTCTTGTTTTATACTCGTAAGGTGGAGATATTCTGAGCTGGGGTGGAACTCAGAGCTTAGTAGTTAATGACTGATGCCCTGAACACTATGCTACTGAGATGCGCGAGCAACGCTTGGCACAGCGGAAAGTATTTCCAATCTGAATTTAGGGAGCACGCTGTGTGGTTGAGTTGCGACTAGCAACTTCTGCTGCATGGATTACAAGATTTAGTTTATAAGTGTATTCCTCGTAAATAATAGGATAAGAAAAGGCTATTAAGGAACAGGGGCAATATATGTGCAATAAAAATACTTGACCTTTCCGCAACATCTTGGGTTGGAATATGAGAGAAAGTTTGATATTACCCGCAGTGTGTTCCATTTATTAAAGAAAACATATGATTTTAGTTGGGGCGAGCAAAGGTTAGAGAGCATTGCAAAAGTTCAGTCGTTTTACTTCTTCAGGTGTTTGCAAAACTACCTGGAACTGCCAAGATTATTTCCAACACTCAGGTTCTCTGTAGATATATTATTATGCTTTAGCAAATCAATAACTTATCACTTAACTGTAAGCATGATAATTATTTCCATTAAACAAGTTGGATAAAAAATCAAATTAATTGCAGTAAACGTTGCTTGCTTGCTCGCTTATCCAACTCTAACAACAGCCATCTCTTAACTACATACTTGTTGTTCGAACTTCTTCGATGAGTCCAAAGTCTGTGTGATTTTAGTTAAAAAATGTACCCGTATGCATTCGTACCCACTGAACTGCGTCAAAAATTGTAATAATCCATCTGAACCAGTCCGCCCACCAAAATACGTTTAAAAACACCTATGTGGTGCCCAAGTTCTCAAGCATTACAAAGGTAAAACATGGTATGTCAAAGTAAAGATTAATTAAAAATGAATTGTTTTTACTCTTTAGTTTATTAAATATCCAAATGAAAACATCGCATTGAATCTTAAGCTATCCAACTTGACAAACGGAGGAAAACCTATGACCTGTTTGCAAAGTTTATTTGTCCGGAAATCACCGGCTGCATGACGATGCTGCCCGGAAATTCAACTAGTTCACTGACGTGTTGTTGTAGCCGGAGTGTTAGAGTAATGAGGGTTTAACCATAAATCAGGCAAGTTGTGCCACAAGCGGCGTAACTAAAGTAGTAGTTGTTTTTGACTGACGGAAATACGAACGAATGGACGGAACGTATGACAGAGTAGTCGCAGAAATTAATTAGGTAAAAACCATATCCCCTTG
Organism: Dicrocoelium dendriticum; assembly: GCA_944474145.2. Classification (NCBI taxonomy): domain Eukaryota; kingdom Metazoa; phylum Platyhelminthes; class Trematoda; order Plagiorchiida; family Dicrocoeliidae; genus Dicrocoelium; species Dicrocoelium dendriticum. Next base: position 32,244,345 of record OX104059.1, on the reverse strand, counting down.
AGCTGCTCATAAAATACTATGCTTCAGGAAATCCCGTTCGAATAACGCCATCAAACAGCTAATTACATTATAAAATAGTTCCTGGATTGCCTCAGCAAATCATGTTTGCTAACACAGCATAAATTAAGATCAGTAGGCTTAATGTTCACTTTGTTTTTTTTACTGTTTTCTTGGTGTTTCCAGCCATAGTTACCACAAAGTACTGTTCGAATTCTAAGTACAATCTAATAATATCGCTTGATTATATTCACACAGTGATTCCTATACCAATTAATATTACGTGCCATAACTAACGTTTTGGAGCAGTCGGTTTAAAGACTGGATTACAGTTTCCATTTTTCGCCCCCTAATTTATGTGAAAAATATAAACAGTGGCCCACTAAAATCGTGCCAGGTATAGTACAATAGATACACCAGACAGAATTACTAGGCAGCCTCCAAGACAAGCAGCTTCTAACTGAACGTCTGCAGTCTTTACCCAAATACGGTGACAAGTACAGTGCTGAATAATAAGCATAGATGGATATCAAAAATGTTTATTTTAGCCCGAGCTAAATGTTAGGAAAACGGACGATCATCGCGCAATCCGGATTAGTTAACCGACATTACGTGTACTTATAAGTAGGCCCACTTAGGCATATTTTTGTAAATTGGTTTTATTTGTGGTATCTTATAAGCTTGGAATGAAACCCCCACACAATATTTCGGACAAAATGCTTTGTTGATGAAGATGGGATGATTCGTTTGGGCTAGGTACACAACGAATGCTGTGGTGCACCTCTTGTTCACTCTTCGGCTTAGCCATGTTAGGTGACGCTCACGGACGCGCTTAGAATAATATATCGTTTTACGGGCAGGTTTTGTGAACAGAGCACACAATTGTTAGCATTTTGACTACTTCATTTTCTACTTCACTGAAGTTGTTCTTCATCTTTATATGACTTTATCGCAATCAGCTAAGGATAGGCTGATAATGAATACTAGATGTGACGGAAGTGCGTTAGAATAGCCTGTTAAATTTTGTACAACTGATTATATTTTGGGGCGCTTTGCAGCTTATGTGCGTGGGTACTATATGTTAAGTTGTTAATGTTGACCACTGCAGTTTCCACCGCGTGTCTGAATGGCGACAACAAATCTTGTGCGTGGCCAAGGTTTAATTTGAATCAAAAAATCTAGCATTTCGATAATTGAAGAGACAATCGGTACGCATTTTGGAGCTGCTCTCTCCCAGCAATACAATTCGCGAAGTACGGGTTTCGTCAACCGTTGCACTCGTCAGATAGAAGCAGCCTAAACTGAGAGTACAGGCCGACAAATTGATTAATGGCATACGCCAGAATCTCAAAGCTCTTCTCACAGAGATCTGGTAAAGTGAAAGAGGCCTGAGTCGTCAACCAGAACGTTTCCAGTTCTACTCTCAGCTCAGGATATGTCTACCTGACCAGTCCAAATCAGGATGAGATCGAGCGGACATGGAGTACAGTGTTTGCAAAACATTTGTTCCGAAACGATACACTCGACTTCTAACCCTATAATTCGCTTCAAACAAACGGATGTTAGTCTGTGAGTTCCAGATATGGGACGACTCGATGAAAATGAAGAAAATACGGAATCCCATCCACTGAAATTAGTGTAATATTTTAGGTGTTTGCCTTGAGTTTTCAGGCCATATCGCCTGGGCAATCAGATAGATTACCTGCATAGTTAGATGCAAATTCACGTGCAATCACCAGTTTTGATATGTAGGAATGTGTAATTCCTTCAGTATGAATTCCGCCAAATTCCACACTTGGGCTGAATGTCTAAAAACTTTGCGACTATAAACAATCATTTTGCACTAGATCTGCCAAACTTGCCCATAGCTTTGTCTTCCAAGCCTTGCGCCCGTGTTTAAAACGATTTTACTTAATGTGCTGAAACTTATCTCTCTGTATTGGTGGACCAGGTGGAAGTGGGGGTGTCAAAAACTAATAGAATATAAACTTATAGCTTAATTTCTTCTTATTTTGCAAGCCAACGCTAGATTGCCAATAGTGTCTGGCTCAAATTTTTGTAGCTGGATGATGCAACGGACCAAAAGAACCTGTCTGCGCATTGAGAGTGTTTTACTAGTCATATAAATATATGCCACTTCATATTTCGTCCATAACTTTGTAGAATTTCGCCAATCAAATAAGCAAAATTTGTTGCTTGTTTTCCAGAGTATAATGTAAATATTAACCAGCAAACTGGCTTTCAGTTTGGAATCGAAAACTCTGGTCAGCGTACTGCAAATTCGTCTTTAGCAATCATACTATAGTAGAAAACTTGCGGCTCATGTGGCAACCTTTTATGCAGATTCTCCCTCATTAATATCTCTCGCACATCTGACTCGCCCAATCGCATAGCACATTTCTTATGTCTTACAGTTTGCCCTTGGAAATATTCCCCTGGGAGTACCCTTAGATGAATTGATCAATAAAGCAACATCTCCAAAAATATTCAGAATTTCTGGAATCGCTAAACAGTCCAAATCTGGCTAGTCAATTCTTGACGTCACCTTCACATTAACCTTTCAGGGCGGTCTTCTTGTTCAATTGCGAAGAAGGGAAATAACCAGAAGACGTTTAACGGTGACGTTTATTGGCACCATGTATTGTTACCTTGATTTCTCTTTACAGAGCCTACGTGTGGTAAAATATAAGTTTTCTCCTGGTCTATAACTTTCTTCCAAGTTTGAACACTGCAATTCGGCGTCCTCGCCAGTACTCACACCTAAATTCCGAAGCCATGGAACAGGATTGGGAAGTTCTTGAAAAGAGAGAGAGATGAAAAGCTTAGCATCCCGATAACTACTGATTTAGACAATGCTATTCGAAAACTGGTTCTTGAGTCTCCGAAAACACATTGTATCAAGTCCATGCCTGCTCCAGATAAACTTTGTTTAGTAATATTGTTTGTCAGGGGGGCAAAAAAGTGAAGGCTTATATTAAGAAGTTTACGCAATATATGCCTGCGTGTTCTTGGTGTCAGTTTCCGGAGATCTTTAATATTGTAGCGGATAATGGCGTTTTATAAAAAGGGATCAGCACCATCAAAATCAACGAACTCGGGGAATTAGTCCAGCAATTCTTCCTACCCAGTGGTGAGGAACATTCCACACAATTTTCAACGACAAAGAAAAATTGTGAGATCTTTTGCCACGGAATCTGAGGTGACTACGATGGTACACTTATACAGATGAGACAACTGAGAAAAGAGAAAAGCGCCTATTACTATAGTTATTGGATAGGATACACAGGCAATTGGTTCGGCGTGAGTTGGTGTTGCACAATCCAGACGGATGGGACCTTGCTGTGAAACGGGCAGAATGGTTGGAACTTGTCGACGCGATCACCGGTACGGCAACATCTGCTGCTGTACTGTTCAAGCAATTTTAAGTTTTGTATACGTATGTTGTGGTGCCGCGCAAGAGTAGCAGATTTAGTGATTTAGACAAGCAATTTACGTTAACTGTTAACAATTTGGATGCAAAATTTTAATAAAACTCAGCTCCCTTGACTAGATGCAGAACACCGGCTTTTGAATCAGCATTGTGCGATGGTTGTAGTGGACTTTGGAGCCGTTTAATCGAATGATGACAAAGAATCAGTTCATTTGTCAACCTATTTGTAACATTTTGCATTTTGACGGAAAAAATTTAAGAAACTTGAAACACTGAGTCATATTCATCCACTAAATTAAGGAGGCAAGAATATATAGGTTGCGATATGTTAACATTCGATTGCTCTCGTCAGTCGCTACGCAATACAGACAAGACAAAACACGCAATATATAGGGTCCACACTTAGTAACAAAGATAATAAGAATGATAAGAATGACGTAATCAGGTCCAAGGCAACATAACTGATTGCCTCAATCGGTTCTAGACACAGAGCACGGGACAATTCAATCTTATCACTAGAGCCTCGCCAATCGCCAACAACCTCGGGTTCCTGTTGCGCAATAACACCTTGCATGAATCGATTGGGTTCACCTGGTGACGAGTCATCATGAGGTGTTTGATGATAGACGAGGCAGGGTTCCGGTTCATTCTTTGGTCCGCTCCGCCTTGGTTAAACAGCAACTGCCTTAGCCATATTGGGAAGCGTTCCGCCATCCTTTGAGCCAGCCGGCGACCAGTCTTGCCTACGTAAGTGTCACCGCAACTGCAAGTGAAATGATAGATGATGTTAGAGGCCGAACTGATTGGCCAGCTACTCGGACGGCTCTGGAGAGGAATCCTTCGTGTAGTGTGAATAAGTCGTAGTTGTGCGGTAGAGTAGGTGCGCATTAGAGCGGACCTGAGATTGTGACCAACTTCATTTGCCACGTGATCCCCTTTGAACGGTAAGAACAAATAAACGTCCTTCTTCTCCGCTGTTTGTACTGGCAGTTTCTCTTTCGGGGGTCTGCTATGAATCTGAATGCATGTTTCCGGATACCCAATGGCTAGCAAAGTCCGGTATACAAACTCTTCTTCAGCCTTGAGCAATTCCGGACTGCAAATTCGCCTGGCTTGGTAGAAGAGTTTTACAAGGTCGCGCTTATATGCGACTGGGGCGAAGCTTGGAATATGTAGGTATTGTCCCCCCAGTTCGCTTTTCTGTAAATACGGCGCTGCGGTGTGCTATCGGTCTTTCTCTTGATGAGCACGTCCAGAAACGGCAGCCTGTTCTCTTGTTCCCTCTCCTGTGATAAGAAACGTTAGGATGAATTGAGTTTAGGAGGGCAAACAGACGGTCAAAATGTTCCCCATTGGTGAAGACGAGAATATCATCTACATAACGCTTGTAAAGCTTGACTTCACCAATGCAGGCAGCAGCTTTCCTTTCAATCATACCTTAAAAAGATATCTGCCAGAACTGGTCCCAAAGGACCAACCATAGCGACGCCGTCAATCTGTTTGTATGCCGTCCATTCAAACAGCAATCGCACATTCTCAATGCACAACAATATCAAGTCTCGCAGGAACTCCAGAGGAAGGCCCGCAGAGAGGTTCTGACTCAAAAGAAATTGGCATAGGTCGTCGACCGTTTCACGTAGGGACACATACTTGAAAAGCGATTCCCCGTCTATGCAATACATGAGCTCGTTGTTAAGTTTAGTTTGTTCCAGTATATTGGCCAATTCAAAGGAGTCTTTCAAACAATGCGTGCTCAGGAGCTTACGCACGGTTTCTAAGAGCTTCGGCAACCACCGAGCTACTTTGGGGTAGGGTGAGTTATTCATTCACATTATTGGACGTAGTGGAATTCCCACATTGTGCAACTTCGGCGCACCCCTCATCCTTGGTGTTTCCGTCCCTGTTGGTTTCAGCTGTCGACATTGTGCCTCGGAGATATAACCATGAAGCAAAAGAATTTGCATATGCCCTGCAATTTGTTTCTTCACCAATATATCGTTGTCAAGCGTTTTGTCCATACGAAACTTACGCCCTTCTCCGAGGATGGAATCCATTTATGCGGTTTAATCAGCTTTGACCATTATTACCACACCCGTGCTTTTATCCGGTTGCAGGAAAACGATGTCCTTCATTTTCTGCAGCTCCTTGATTACAACGTAATTTTCGGACTTCAAGCAACATATCTGACTAATAGGCGCGTTCAGGAACTGGTAGGAGATTTCCACTAATTGTGCCCGAAACCATCCTGCATCATCTGTTGATTTCGGCGAACGTTCACTGAGTTGATCGTAAAGATATTCGAAATTAATCTGTATGTTGAACCTCTCCAACTTCTTCGACAGTATACAATATTTTAATCCCAGCGAATGCACTTCCAGCTGTTCACGCGTGAACCGAGCTGTTGACAGATTGTACACATTCTTCCGGCCCTCGGTAGGGAAAGGAATGTGACGGCTCTGAAAGGGGTACCTTGAAAGCTGCGCAGTGTCTTAGACCTAGAACGCTAGAGAGTTTCAGCAGAAAATGCCTCAAATTTGAAACGGCGAACCAGTGACACTCCATTCAAAGCAACCGCGAATGGCTTTTGTGTCTCCAGGAACTTATGCTCTCGTTCAATGCTAGAATCCATATGTACTAGGACCAAGACACTGCGCAGCCTTAAAGGTACCCCTGTCAGAGCAGCCACATTCCTTTCCCTACCGAGGGCCGGAAGAATGAGTACAATCTGTCAACAGCTCGGTTCACGCGAGAACAGTTAAAAGTGCATTCGATGGGATTAAAATATCGTATACTGCCGAAGAAGTTGGAGGGGCTCAACGTACCGATTAATTTCGAATATCTTTACAATTAACTCAGTGAACATTCGCCTTGTACTTTGAATTTTCTGCCTTGTAAAACCCTCCTCTATAGAGCCAGGCGAATTTGCAGTCCGGAATTGCTCAAGGCTGAAGAAGAGTTTGTATACCGGACTTTGCTAGCCATTGGGTATCCGGAAACATGCATTCAGATTCATAGCAGACCCCCGAAAGAGAAACTGCCAGTACAAACAGCGGAGAAGAAGGACGTTTATTTGTTCTTACCGTTCAAAGGGGATCACGTGGCAAATGAAGTTGGTCACAATCTCAGGTCCGCTCTAATGCGCACCTACTCTACCGCACAACTACGACTTATTCACACTACACGAAGGATTCCTCTCCAGAGCCGTCCGAGTAGCTGGCCAATCAGTTCGGCCTCTAACATCATCTATCATTTCACTTGCAGTTGCGGTGACACTTACGTAGGCAAGACTGGTCGCCGGCTGGCTCAAAGGATGGCGGAACGCTTCCCAATATGGCTAAGGCAGTTGCTGTTTAACCAAGGCGGAGCGGACCAAAGAATGAACCGGAACCCTGCCTCGTCTATCATCAAACACCTCATGATGACTCGTCACCAGGTGAACCCAATCGATTCATGCAAGGTGTTATTGCGCAACAGGAACCCGAGGTTGTTGGCGATTGGCGAGGCTCTAGTGATAAGATTGAATTGTCCCGTGCTCTGTGTCTAGAACCGATTGAGGCAATCAGTTATGTTGCCTTGGACCTGATTACGTCATTCTTATCATTCTTATTATCTTTGTTACTAAGTGTGGACCCTATATATTGCGTGTTTTGTCTTGTCTGTATTGCGTAGCGACTGACGAGAGCAATCGGATGTTAACATATCGCACCCTATATCTTCCTGCTGCCTGAAGGAAATATAAAATGTTTTTCATTGTTAATTTGCTTGCTTAAAAGGCTGAAAAGGCACGTATTTGAATATATGTTTAATTTGCTTTGGAATGCTAATTATACAAATGAACCGAATTTAACGCTGGTTATTTTGATTTACAAGAAACCTTTGCTCCATTATTAAACCATTTTATGAATTTAACTAAAATGAATGCCCAGCACTCTAAGGGCCTTTCGTGACATTGGCTCGCTGTCTGATTTTTTATTGCTATTATTTAGAACCACCTGTTTTCGTTTCCGTCATCGTTCACTTGAGCCTGCTTGCTACATTTCTTCTGTTTGCATACAGTGTCCCCGTAGTAAAAATTTTGGTAAGTCCTGGACGCACTGCTTCCCTGCACATCATTCAAAGTGATTGCATCTTTAAATCATACGGCCCTGCTCCTACCAGCGTCGTTGGCAGCACAGCAATCAACTTAATTGGGATAGCGAAAACATACGTGCAACCGTTTCTAAATATAGTTATTCACATCAGAGGCAGGGTAACTTTGACTTCAACTCTTGTGCTTGTTAAAGTTAAGTGGAAAAGCAGACGTACAAACGTTTGTTTGACGTACGGAAACTTCGCCTTCTTTGAATTGTTACCTTCCTGGATCCTTTCTAAATATTTTAACGACTACACAGAAAATGTCGCATAGTGGCTTATCCTATAGGATTTTGGCCAATTCATTGGAACCAGATTAACAGTAATATTTTACGAAGTGAACTTTCAAAAGTTTCTCGCTCTTTTCCTTAAGTATGTTCATAAGTATTTCCAGATCCTGATTTTGATCAGTTCGATATGATAAATTTTAGAAAGGTCGGTATACTTCATGGTGCACTCATAAAGCAAAATTTAGTCAGGTAAAATATTGCTATGTCCTAGCCACAATCCTGTTGCATTGGATATTATAGCCAAGATTTAGGACAGCCATTCCCTTAAACGACATTGGTTTCAGGGGAACTATAATCGAGATAGAGCCACCTCAGTCTGGATTGGTTGAAACAAAGGGATATCCAAATAAATACTGAGATGATTATTGTGTACAGTTTTCGGCCTATCCACGCTAAGATAAACGTGTTTGTCCGTCATTCCAAGATTGCTGCTCTCATGGCTCCTACTTTGGAAAAAGCTGGAGTAATACTTGGCCTTTATTTTTAAAAAGCTTTCTTCCCTTCCCAAGACAAATTATCCAGATAACTTTGTCTTACTAATGTGTGGAAACTTCGTTCCTTATTATAAAGGCGTTGCTTTTCGCAAAATATATGAACCGCCGGATCTCAATTCCTATGCGGATGAGCCAGTCTTATCTGATTTAAGCGTTATTGCCTGAAGATCTATGTTATCAGCATTCGGCCCAATAAGAGCTGAATTGTATACTCACATTACTTGTGTCATGGCGCTATACGAGAATTAGGATGGCTGGATTATCCCTTAGGATTTGTTATTCACTTATTCAAAGGCATCTGTTCCGTATGTCTGCAATAGCTAATGGCTTAGATCCATAAAAGGAATGAGAGAATATTGTCCTGCATTACCGTCTAATGGCTGTTTTCGACTACAGTTAGTCTGGTGTATTTGGCATCAGCTAACATGAACGATTAATTATACTGAAGTGCTTTGTTAAGAAGGTAACATTTATGTCCGTTACATGAACTGAAGAACAGGTTGTCATTAACGACAGGATAAGCGTCGATCTTAGTAAAGCTCTGTAAGTGTTTTTGCGTCATCAACAAGAGACCAATATGAGCACGTACGTCACTATCACAGATATTGTATGGCATATTCCCTGTTACATGGATTTTGAATGAGTCTCTTCGGTGGAATGAGCCTGTCTGCAGAAATATGTACATAAACCATGTAGACATCATTTATCTCATTTTATAAACATTTTAAGGCAAGCGTGGAAATAATTTTTACTGCATACTTGAGTATATGTCCGAAGTAGACGTATGGATCTGTTCACCTTATCCCAAAGCCAAACAAGGAAATATAAACTCATTTTATCGCACAAGCGTGATAACTTGATGAAGAAAATATTTGGCTGGGATTTAGCGACATGTTTCCTTAATTGTTTGGCGGATAATAAAAATAGAATAACCACGGAAGAACGTCTTTCAAATAGTACGGAAATTGTACCGCCCTGTTTCTTATAAATATAGAACGCCTTCAGTGCGTCCATTTTTCATTAGTATAACAGTGTGACTGTATAAACTAATTTACGAGTTAGTATAGGTGTCCTTGGTATGTTTTTGTTTTCAAATTCCGAAACAAGTAATCTACGGAGCACTTCAAAACGTTGAACTCGAACGCCTATGCCCGAATAGCCCTGAAACTCATCTCAAATTTATTAGCTGTTTCAATATCAGAATTATCTGCTGACCGATCTGAGCCTGTGTGGAATTGTACCCCATAAATCAAAATGGGCCTAATACTAACATGAGTTTTAAAGTGGAAATCAGGGATGAATTCTTTCGGACAGACTTCTAATGGATGCATCGACTAAGTAGCTATACAGGAAATATGGAATGGCGCTGATAACAGAGCTATGTAGAAGGATGATAACTTTTCTTTACCAATTATGCGGGTTCCAACGTTTAGGGTTTCTCCAAATAACGAAACCTGATGAAATGGGATGGTCTGATGCCGGGGGTACAACGGCTGTAGACTCCGATGGGAAAATTTTGGAAGGGTCACGCAGAGTCTAGGAAACTTCAGAATAAATAGTCTTTTTAAAATGATTAACATAAATACAAACGCGGTTAAACACAGTTGAGATTTATCCAAGTTGCAATATGTTAAATTAGCGCTGTCTGGATTCGGATATTCTGTATAGAATCAGTGATCAAAAGGTATGGCGTTATATGCAACGGTCGTTGCATGAGGTAAACAAGTTAGACTTGAATCAAGGAATCAAATATCAATGTGGTGGGGTTTAACTGACAAGGAGACGTCATTAACTCAGTTGTTCATTTATGGGGAAATTATACAATGACTTTGTTTGTCCTTACGACATTTACCTGTCAGTTATGATTACATTTATGCATAGCTAGTATTTCTCTCCTGACATAAACCAATGAACCATTTAGAGCAACTAAAACATTCCGCTAACCTAACACTTAGTCCGTTTGAAATGAATAACTGTTTAATTTCTAACCTTAACTAATTCAAAATGCTTTAGGTTTACTTAAGTAAGGTCTATGATTAACCGTACGTTTAAGGCGGTAATTGTTGAATTGTGCGAATTAAATTTGCTGCAAGAATCACTGTGGTGAACGGCAACTGAGAATTGATATTTTATGGAGGCAGTATCCAACGAATACTCAGGAACGGAGAAGATAACCAAAACAGGATAGTAGGGAATTATCAACGGATATAGCGTAGCGGAGATTTGGGTTGAAACATGAGGCAATTGTTCCCTAGACTCCAGCTCGTAAGTCGCATGGAATAGCCCGCCACTCAAATTCTTATCCGTGATGCGTCGTAGGAAGCAAACACTGTCCATCAGTGTACGGGTTTGCACGTGGTCAGTTTATGCATTGTTGCGGCAATACACGCTATGCTCCTCTCCCTCGTCCTTCACCCTACAATATGATTAATTTTAATAAAAATCACACTGCGGTGGCTCAGTTGTTTAAAACAACTCATGTTCTTTCCAAGCATAATTGATCTATAAGCGTCTGTAAAGCATTGTCTGATCGACTATACCTAGGTATTTTAATTTGCAAGTGGAACCTGAGGAACCCTAGGTCCCCGTTCCATTCCCTGTGTTTAGTAAATTTGCCCTTCATATATCAACATTTGCAACTACGCATCACACCTGCTCTCACAACCATCCCATATGTTGTCATGGCAATTTCTCATTGGCTAATACCTTGCTTAATTTGTCATCCGCACCAATAGTGAGCAGTGCTCTTGGTCTAGTTTCAGTGACTGACAACACTGTAAACAATTTTTATGCGTTAATAAGTGTCACAATTTTGTCGGTGTTGGGGGTATGAATCCCAACTTTGAATGATGCATTATGTTGTTACAATTCATGCGTACCAGCATTATTTGAATATATTGCTTTAAATATTCTATTATTGATGTTTTTGAAATCCTGATCAATGTTTTTCACCTATTATAATGTGGCGAACTTTGAAATGAAGTCTGATCGTTGGAAAATAGTCAGCAAAGCAGAAAAAGAGAAATTGTAATGACGAATGGACTATCCAACACATCCTTCCTAACAACCTTCACAAACGCTTCCGGATTAAGTTAAGGTGCAAAGTCTCAATTTTGTAGTGTTCAGGATTTGCTAACTTCCTCGCGTATGTCGGCCTACCGAAGAACAAAATAAAAGAAGCTGTGTGTGAATATTAGTTAAATAAGATTACATTATTATCCATGATTTACCTATCGAAGGCGGAAAATGTAGTATATTTATTTCTTTATTCCACAAGCAGCATGTTTGATAGACCGAAGCATAACACGCTTAAACAGCCATTAGTATATGCAACCATGTTTTGCTAAAACAATTCCTAATGTATTGCCATAAATATACCAATAATTAATTTCTTATTTGCCCTGCATTCAGCAATTATTTGGGAGTTCGTTGCTAAATTTTCTTCGTTCTCTTGTGTTTGTGAAAATTATATCTAGCAAAGGAGGTGATTCTAAAGAAAAGTTCCACGCTAGCAGTTTTTGTTTGCATGTATGAGAAAGGTAAGAGATAATCCCCAACGGCGACCTACTGACATTCACATGGGTAGAATTTCATGCATCGACGTTATGTCCCATTTACTTCTAATTAATTGCTTCGGCTTTGTCGAATTAGTCTGGAACAAAAGCTCCAACAAATCTGTATCTACGGGTGTTTGCCATGTGCACACACACTTGAACCACCCAAACATTAGAGGAGAAAGCGCTTGTTAACTATACGCGCCATGTCATGAAATTCCTTCTGTCAAGAATATAATGAGATTTCAAACGTCTTAGTAATTAACATAGGCTACGGCTCTTTCACGATTAGCGAAATATATCGTTTTACAGAGTATATACCCGAGAGAAATCGCCTATGAAAATTATCCTAGATACGTATGTGTGCACTTGTGAAAGTGACAGGGCATCATAGATAAAATCTAGTGGGTTGTTATTACCAATTTCAATAGTTGTATATTCCACACGAGAAAACATGAAAGATAGTAAATTTCTCTGTCTAATACTCCTTAACCTTTGTTGTCAGCATAACTTAAGTTTCAAGTAACATATTCCGTTATTTACAGTAGTCATTTCGTTTTTCAGGATATTCTGTCCGCAGGATCATACAATTTTCACTGACCTGAATCGGATTCACCTAAATTAAGCGTGATGACAAACCTTATTTTTACTCTCCTGTACTCAGGCCATATTCTAATTGCACTACAGATAAATATGTAACATATTCGCTTGATGTATTCACTAGTGTAGTAATTAGGTTTGTCCTTAAACGTCAGTTTTGGATCATAACCAGTATCTTGAAGGATTTAGTTTTAATAGCATAGCCGCCCTAAATTTTGCAAATCTATAAGTGGAATACAGCAAATCGGATGTGAAGTTGCAGGGAATAGATCCACTTGATTTCTTCCATACAACGTTCTTCCGCACATGAGATACGTAACGGGCGCATGTCTGGAGGGATAGAATCAAATGTGCAAAAAAGGCGACGATGTGGGCTTACATTGCCTTTCCGGTACTAGGCTAACTTGGAGCGGCAGATTTGGGACTAGCAATAACGAGATGCATAAAGTGAACTTGCTTTTAATCTTCCATCGCAATGAGGCTGGACCTTACTGTGCTGCGATCGTTTGTGTGCCTCAGCGATCCATTGAGCTACGCTGGGTGGTGCTTTTGCACCTTCAGAGTCACTCATACCAGATTTGTCAATGGTTAGAGGCCAGACAAACTCAGCCTCCTGGTCCTCCAGGTTGGGGGTTGGAATGAGGGTGGCACCTTATTCCTTAAAATGGACTCCTTGTAGCCCAACGCCAAACCCGCTGCCTTGCGGTCAGGTTTTGGAACCAAAGGCTTTGGTTGAGAACCCTAATCATTCTCCTGTCAAGGCCTGGGCAACCTGACAGTATCCTGCCCACGCAATAATATGAATTTTCCTTCAAACAATTTCTTGATGCTCTGGCCACCGCAGATGATAATAAACGGTGCCCTATCTGCTGCATCGAGCTGGGTGGATAGGGGTTTGGATGCTACTGCTCAAGCCTTCCCGTCTTCTTATTCCCCCTCTTACGCTTTTTCACTCTTACCGTCCCATTCCAACTTCACTTATATCCCCCCAGTTTTCAACCCCACGATTCTTGGCCCTCCCCCAACATGCTTTGCTAGGCATTTACCTTCTAATTTCAACTCACACGTGAACGCGGAGCGTCACTCCTCTCCTGTCGACAAGCCCATGTCCAACCATGCGGTCCAATCCAGTTCATCGGCTTCCATATGGAGCCCTCAATCCTCCTTCAGATGGGCATGTCTCAATGTACGCACACTGCTACAAATCGGTCAACAGGCAGCACTTGCCCGAACATTGGAGACCCTCTCGATCGATATCTGCTGCTTATCAGAGACTCGCCTGCAAGACTCGAGCACTGTGCTCACTCTGCCATCCCCTTCAGGGGACGCAAGCAGTATTTTCTCCTTGCGCCTATCCGGTGACGATGCAGCTTCGAGCACCGGCCAAGCCGGTGTTGGTATTGCCCTGAGTCCCCGAGCTGAAGCTGCTCTGGTTGATTGGATTCCAATCAGTAGCCGGATGTGTGCGGTCCGATTGGCTGGCTCGTTTAAAGCTTCAAAGTCGCGCGGGACTAATAGATGTCTATTCATCATCGCTGCCTATGCGCCCACAAACTGTAGCGATGATTCGGTAAAGAACGACTTCTACCGCCAACTGACTCAGCTCCTTCGCTACAGAAGAAGCACGGACACTGTTGTGCTGGCGGGGGATATGAACGCACAAGTTGGAAAGTTGTCCACTGATGAACTGCATCTGGGCGGTCAACACGGTGTAGGCTACCGTAATGATAACGGTGAGCGGTTACTTCATTTGTGTGAAGATGCTCGCTTATTTCTTGCGAGCACTAATTTCCGACACAGCACCCGCCGAAGGGTGACTTGGCGCCCACCAACCTCGAACCAGCCTTGGACGCAGATCGATCACATTGCCATAAGTTACCGCTGGAGAGGCTGCATCCAGAATTGTCGCTCGATTTGGAGCACATGTGTGGACACCGATCATGCACTTGTATGTGCTGACATGCGGATGCGCTTTGGCGGACGCCCATGACGACGCTGTGAGCGTATTGACACCAGCCAACTGACAAAGCCAGCTGTTCTGAATGCGTATCGAAGTACGCTAACATGCGAGTTGAGTAAGCGCTCACAGGAGACATTTGATGGTCACTGGTCACATGTTCGCCAGACCTTACTAGCAGCAGGCAAATCCTCATGTGGTATGTCTAATAGACAACATGGATATTGGGTCTCTTCGCAGTCTTTGGAACTTATAGATGCTCGCCGGCAAATCACGGCTGGAAGCGAGCACAATGAAACTTGCAAAGAGCTCCGGGCAAAACTCCGTGCTAGACTGAAGAGAGACCGCGAATCATGGTGGTCTCATCGTGCGTCAGAGATAGAAGTGGCCGCTGCCCTTGGTAACCATCGTAAGTTATTCCGTCTGATACGGGAAACGGGCAGCAGGAAACTGGTGTTAGTGAAACTATACGTGACGAGAGTCTTGAGTATATAGAAATGCTATTTGTGATCATTTAAAGAACAGGAAGAAGATAAAAGAAATCATGGAATCCTTCAAGATACTGGTTATGATCTAAAACTAATGTTTAAGGACAATCCTGAATACAACACTGGTGGGTTCATCAAGCGAATATTTTACAAATTTATCTGTAGCGCAAGTAGAATACGGCCTGAGTACAGGAGAGGATAAATAAGGCTTGTCATCACGATTCATTAGGATGAATCGGATTCAGGTCAGTGACAATTTATGAGCCTGCGGATAGAATATCCTGAAAGACGAAATGATTACTGTAAAGAACGGAATATGTTACTTGAAAATTCAAATTATCCTGGCAACAAAGGGTAAGGAGCATTAAACGTAGATAAGTTTACGGTTTCTTATGTTTTCTCGTATGGGATATACAACTGTTTAAATTAGGAGTAATCACCCTCTATATTTTACTTATTATGCCCTCTCACTTTCACAAGTGCACACATTCGTAGGTAGGATAATTTTCATAGGCGATTTCTCTCGGGTATATACTCTTTTAAAACGATATGGTTCGATATTCGTGAAAGAGCGGTAACCTATTTTAATTACTAAGACGCTTGAAACCTCATTACCTTCTTGAGAGATGGAATTTTATGCCATGGCGCGTATTGTTAACAAGCGCTTTCTCCTCTAATGTTTGGGTGTTGCAAGTTTGTATGCACATGGCAAACACCTTTAGATGCAGGTTAGTTGAAGCTTTTGTTCCAAACGACTTCGCCAAAGCCGATGTACTGAATTAGAAGTAAATGGGACATCGACGTATGAATTTCTACCCATGTGAATGTCTATACGTCGCCGTTGGGGATTATCTCTTACCTTTTGCATACCTGCAAACAACAACTGCTAGCCTGTAACGTTGCTTTAGATCCACCTGCTTTACTGCATGAAATTTTCACAAACACAGGAGAATGAAGACGATTTAGCAACGCACTCCCAAATTATTGCAGAATGCAGGGCAAATAAGAAATCAATTTCTGGAATATTTGTTACAATTCATTAGGAATTGTTTTAGCATCCCGTGGTTGCATATACTAATCGCTGTTTAAGCGTGCTACTCTTCGATCTATCAAATCTGCTGTTTGTGAAATAAAGAAATAAATATCCTACATTTTCCACCACCGATAGGTAAATCATAAATAAAAAGGTAAACTAATTTAACTGAAATGCACACACAGCTTCTATCTTTTTCTTCCGTAAGCCGATTTTCACGAGGACGTTAGTATATCCTGAATATTACAAACTTGACACTTTGCACCTTAACTTAATCCGGAAGCATTTGTGCAGGCTGATCTGCAGGATGTGTTGGATGGCGCATCCGTCGTTGCAACTTTTTCCATTTTTCTGTTTTGCTGACCATTTTCCAACGATCAAAACTCATTTCAAAGTTCGCCACATTACAATAAGTAAAAAACGTTGATCAGCATTGCAAGAAACATTCGATAATAGAATGTTTCAACCAAGATATTCAGATAATGCAGGTATGCATGAATTGTAACAACAAAATGCATCATTCAAAGTTGGGATTCATATAGCCCAACACCGATAAAAGTGTGACAGTTATTAAACAGAAAAATTGTTTACAGTGTTGTCAGTCACAGAAACTAGACCAATAGCACTACGCACTATTGGTCTGGATGACAAATTAAGCAAGGTATTGACACTAAGGGGTTGCCAAGGACAAAGATGGGATGGTTGTGAGGCAGGTGTGATGCGTATGTTGCAACTGTTGATATGTGAAGGGCAAATTTCCTAAACACAGAAAATGGAACGGGGACTAGTTTCCTCAGGTTCCATATGCAATTTAACATACGTAGGTATAGTCAATCAGACAATGCTTTACAGACGCCTGAAGAATAATTTTGCTAATAAAGAACATGACCTGTTTTAAACAAATGAGCCACCGCAGTGTGCTTGTTGCTAATATTACTCATATTGTAGCGTGCATGATGAAGGAGAATAGCAGCGCGTGTATTGCCGCAACAATGCATAAACTGAACATGCGCAAACCCCTACAGTGATGGACAGCGTTTAATTCCTACGACGCATCACGGATAAGAATTTGAGTGACGGGCCATTCCACATGCCTTATGAGCTCGAGTCTAGGGAACAATTGATCCATGTTTCACCTCAAAGCTCCGCTTCGCTATATCCGATACTGGCCAGCCAGGAGTCGTTCGAAAGCTCGCGGTTTGCTAACTAGGTTTGTAGCACGCGGCCCGCACTCAGTCTTGTGGGCTACACTAGCAGCACCTTTGCTGACTCACTGCGTACTCGACACATACCTCCTCCATGGTTCGGGGTCCAGTCTCGTTACCTGACGTCGCTCGTGATCCGCACTCTGCTGCATCCCCAACGCTCGCACTGCCTTGTCTCGTCTCATCCATCTCGTCCGTTGGTAGTTTTCTACTATCCCGTTTTGGTCACCTTCTCGTTTCCTGTACAGTCGTTGACTATTGCCTCCATAAAATATCAATTCTCAGTCGCCGTCCACCACAGTGAATCTTGCAGCACTCACTGCCTTAAACGTGCGGTTAATCACCAAAATTTCCTTAGTAAGAATAAAGCATTTTGAAGCAGTTAAGTTCAGAAATTAAACAGTTATTCATTGCAAACGGATTAAGTATTAAGTTGGTGGAATGCGTTAGCTGTTCTGAATGATCCATTGGCATATGTCAAGAGAGAAATACCAGCTATGCATAAATTTAGTTATAACTGATAGTTAAATGTTTCAAGGCAAGCAAAATCATTGCGTGATTTCCCCATATGTGGACAACTGATTTAATGTTGTTTCCTTGTCAGTTAAACCCCACCACATTGATAGTTGATTCCTTGATTCAAGTCTAACTTATTTACTTCATGTAGCGACCATTGTAAATAGCGCCATATGTTTGACCACTGATTCTATACAGAATATCAGAATCCAGACATCACTAATTTAACATATTGCAACTTGGACAAATCTCACCTGCGATTAACCGCGTTTGTAGTTATATTAGTCTTTGTATAAAGACTATTTATTATGAGGATTCCTAAACTCCGCGTACCCCTTCCAAAGTTTTCCCAGCGGAGTATACAGCCGTTGGTCCCCGCGGCATCAGACCACCTCACTTCATCGGGTTTTGTAATTTGGTCAAACCCTAAAGGTTGGAACACACATAATTGGTAAAGAGGTGTTATCATCCTTCTACACGGCTCTGTTATCAGTGTCATTCAATATTTTTTGTGTTGCTTCTTAGTCCGTGCAACCTTTATTAGTTTGTCCGAAATCATTTATCCCTGATTTCCATTATAAAACACATGTTATTATTAGTCCCCGTTGGAATTATGGGGTACCATTTCACACAGGCTCAGATTGATCAGCATAGAATACTAATATTGAAACAGCTATTAATTTGAGGTGAGTTTCAGGGCAAATCGGGCATATGCGTACAAGTAAAATGTATTGCAGTGCTCCGTAGACTACATGGTTCGGAATTTGAGGACAAGAACACACCAAAGACACCTACACTAACTAATAAATTAGTTTATACAGTTACACTGTTATATCAATGGAAAATTGACGTACAGGTGTAATATTTGCATAAAATACAAGGTGGTCAAATTCCTGTATATATGAAAGACCTTCTTCTGTGGTTATTCCA
Organism: Dicrocoelium dendriticum; assembly: GCA_944474145.2. Classification (NCBI taxonomy): domain Eukaryota; kingdom Metazoa; phylum Platyhelminthes; class Trematoda; order Plagiorchiida; family Dicrocoeliidae; genus Dicrocoelium; species Dicrocoelium dendriticum. Next base: position 32,225,720 of record OX104059.1, on the reverse strand, counting down.
TGATTAATTTATCCACCAACAATTTAGGAAAGTGTCGCTAAATGCCAGCCAAATATTTTCTTCCTCGGCTTATCACGCTTGTGCGATAAAATTATTTTGTATTTCCTTGTTTGGCTTTGCGATAAAGTGAACAGATCCACACGTCTACTTCGGACATGTGCACAAGTATGAATGTAAAATTAGTTCCACGGTTGTCTTACGAATATATATATATAATGAAATGAATATCTGCAAGCTTTAGGTACGTACTTCTGCAGACAGACTCATTCCACCAACCAGTCCCATACCAAATTCATGTACCACAGAATAGGACCTGCGATATCTCTGATAGTGAGGTATGTGCTCATGTAGGTCTCTTGTTGAAGACGCACCAACACGTACAGCGCTTTACTAAGATCGGTGCTAATCACCTTGATAATGAAAGTCTGTTCTACAGTTCATGCAACGAACCTAATCCTTACCTTCTGAACAGAGCATTTCATTATAATTGATCGTTTATGTTAGCTGATGCCAAATAAAACTGACGAACTGCTGTCCAAAACAGCTATTAGATGGTAATGCAAGACAATATTCTCTCATGTCTTTTATGGATTTTAACTATTAGCTATTGCAAACTTACGGAACAGATGTCTTTTAAGAAGCGAATGACAAATTCTTAGGGATTTTCCAGCCAGCCGAACTTGGGTATAGCGCGATGACACCAGTAAGGTGAGTTTACAATTCAGCTCTTACCAAGCCGAATGCTGATTACATAGGTCTTCAGGCCTTCAGAATGCCTGAAGCAGCTAAGACGGGCCATCTGCATAGGAATTGAGATTTGCTCGTTCAATTATTTTGCGAAAAGCAACGCCTTTGTAGTAAGGAACGCAGTTTTCACACATTAGTAAAGGAAAGTTGTTTGGCTATTTTGTCTTGGGAATGAAAGGATGCGTTTTAAATGTAAATGCCAAGTATTACTCCAGCTTTTTCCAAAGCAGGATCCATGAGACCAACAATCTTGGAATGACGGGTAATCATGTTGATCCCTGAGTGGATATGCCGAAAATTGTACACAATAATCATCTCAGTTTTTCTTTGGATATCCCTTTCTTTCAACCAATCCAGACTGAGAACGTGGCTGTATCTCTCGATTATAAATCCAATGAAACCGAATCTGTTGAAGCGAATCGCTGTCCTCAAACTTAGCTATAACAACCAAAGAAACAGGATTGTGGCTACGACATACCAATATTTACCTGACTGATATTTTGCCTTATGATGGCACTATGAAGAATACCGACCTTTATAAAGTTCAGCATATCGAACTGATCATAATCAGTATTTTTGAATAATTTTGAACATACACAAGGAAAATTGCGAGAAGCTGTAGCGAGTTCACTTCGTAAAATAATTATTTAACCTGGTTCCAAATGAATTGGCCAAAATCCTATAGGAAAAGGTCACCATGCGACATCTTTTGCGTAGCCGTTAAAATCTTTCGAACGGATCCAGGAAGGTGATACTTTAAAAAATGCAAAGCTTTCGTACGTTAAACATAACGTTTACACGTCTGCTTTCCACTTAAATTTAACAAGCATTAGAATTGAAGTCAAAGTTGCCCTGCCTCTGATGTAATTAAGTATATTTAGAGACGGTTGCACGTATGCTTTTCCTGTTCAAATTAAGTTGACTGCTGTGCTGTCAATAAAACTGGTAGGAGCAGGGCCGTATGAATTACCGATGCAATCACTTTGAGTGACAAGCAGGGAAGCAGTGCGCTCAAGCCTTACCAACGTTTTTATTACGGCGCCACTGTATTGCAAACAGATGAAATGTAGCAAGCAGACAGAGGTGGACGAGACGGAAAAAAAACAGGTGGTTCTTAAATATCAAAAATAAAAGTTCAGACACTCGCCAATATCACGAAAGGCATTTAGCGTGTTGGGCATTTCCTTTTAGTTAAATTCACTACAATGTTTTGGAATGGAGCACAGGTTTATTGTAATTCACATTAACTATCGTTTGATTTTGTTTATTTGTTTACCTTTGTTTTGCAAGTCAAACCAATATTGTTGTATCCAAAAGGGTGCCTTTTTAGCATTTTAAGTTAGCAAAAGCAGACTGATTGAACTTTAACCATCAAAATGTAATATGTTACAAATAAGTAGAAAAAAGAATGGGTTCACTGTCATTAACCGATTAAACGGCTCCAAATTCCAGAACAACGACCGCACACCGCTGTTCCAAAAAACCCCGTCGTCTGCATCTAGTCAACGGGGTGGAGTTTTATTAAATATATTCCTCCCAATTGTTTACAGTTAACGTAAATTTCTTGTCTACGTCAATAAATTTGCTAATTGTGCGCGGTACCACACTTTACGTTTCCAAAAACTTAAAATTGCTTGAACAGTACAGCAGCGGATGGTGCAGTACCGATGACCGCAACGACAAGTTCCAAACGTTCTGCCAGTTTAACAGAAAGGTCCCATCTGTGTGGTTTGTGCAACACCAACTCACGCCGAACCAATTGCCTGTGTATCCCATCCAATAACTATAGTAATAGGCGCTTTTCTCCTTTCTCAGTTGTCTCATCTGTATAAGTGTACCCTCGCAGTCACCTCAGATTCCGTTGCAACAGATCTCACAATTTTTCTTGGTCGTAGAAAACGTGCGTGGAATGTTCCTCGCCACTGGGTAGGAAGCATTGTTGAATTTAGTTCCCCCGAGTTCTTTGCTTTTGGTGGTGCGGATTCCTTTTTATAAAAAAGTCATTATCCGCCATAATATCAAAGATTGATGGAAACCGGCCGCAAGAGCAGGCAGGCACACATTGCATTAACTGTTGAATATCGGCCTTAACTTGTTTAACCCAAATGACACACAACATTACCAAACAAAGTTAATCTGGAGCAGACATTGAGGTGATACATCGGGATTTGGGAGACTTGAGAACCAGTTTTACAATAGTATTGGCTAAATAAACAGTTATGCCCATGATAAACTTTTCATCTCTCTCTCTCTTTTCGGGTACTGCACCATTCTGTTTCCATGGCTTCGGAATTTGTAGTGTGAGTACTGGCAAGAGCGGCAGATTGTAGTATACAAGGTTGGACAAAAGTTATTGGCCAGCAGAAGACTTATAGTTTACAACACGCAGGCTCTATAAACATAAATGAGGGTAACAATAAATGGAGCGGATAAACGTCACAGTTAAACGTCCTCTTCTCGTTCTTGTCCTTCCTCCGTAATTAAACAAGAAGACTTCCCTGAAAGTTTAACGGGAAGGTAGCGTCAAGGATTGACTAGCCGGAGTTTGGCTAATGAGCAATTCCAGAAATTCACAATATTTTGTGGAGATGTTGCTTTATTGACCACTTCATCTAACGGTATTCCCAAGGTTATATTTTCAAGGGCAGACTGTTAGACATGCGACCTGTGCTATGCGATTGGGCGCGTCAGATGTGCGAGAGATATTAATGAGGGAGAATCTACATAAAAAGTTGCCACATGTGCCGCAAGTTTCCTGCTCTAGTATGATAACTAAAGACGAATTTGCTGTAGGCTAACCAGAGTTTTCGATTCCAAACTGAAAGCCAGTTGGCTGATTATTCATTTACATTATACTCTGGAAGACAAGCAGCAATTTTCCTTAAGTGATTGGCCAAATTCTACAAAGTTTTGGACGGAATATGAAGTGGCATATATTTAAATGACTAGTAAAGCACTCTCAATGCGCAACCTGGTTCTTTTTGGTCCATTGCATCATCCAGATATAACAAGTTGAGCCAGACACTATTAACAATCTAGCGTTGGCTTGCAAAATAAGAAGAAGTTAAGAGTATATATTCTATTAGTTTTTGACACCCTCGATTCAACCCGGTCCACCAATACAGAGAGATAAATATCAGAACATATTGCAAATTCGTTTTAAACACGGCCGCAAGGCTTGGAAGACCAAGCTATAGGCAAGTTTGGCAGATCTAGTGCAAAATGCTTGTTTTTAGTCGCAATGTTTTTAGACATTCAGCCTAAATGTGGAATTTGGAGGAATTCAAACTTGCAGAAAGTACTCATTCCAGCATGCCAGGACTGGTGATTACACGTGAATTTGCCTCTAACTATGCAGGTAATCTATCTAATTGCCCAGGCCATATGGCCTGAAAACTCAAAATAAACACCTAAAACAATACACTATTTTCAATGGATGTGATTCCGTATTTTCATTAATTTCATCCAGTCGTCCCATATCAGTAACCCACGGACTAACATCCGTCTGTTTGAAGGGAATTAAGGGGTTTGAAGTACAGCGTAGTGTTTCGGAACTACTGTTTCGCAACACTGTACTCCACGACCGCTCGATCTCATCCTGATTTGGACTCGTCAGGTAGACATATCCTGAGCTAAAAATAGAACTGGAAACTTACTGGTTGACGGCTCACACCGCCTTCACTTAGCCAGATCTCCGTGAGAAGCGCTTTGAGATTGCGGCGTATGCCGTTAACTATTGTGTCGGTCTGCACGCTCGGTTTAGGCTGTTTCTAACTGACGAGTGCGACGTTAGACGAAACCCATCCGTCGCAGAGTGTATTGCTGGGAGAGAGCAGCTCCAAATTTGCACCGATTGCATCTCCAATTATCGAAATGTTAGATTTTTTGATTCAAAGTAAATCTTGGCCTCACACAGGATTTGTTGTCGTCATTCAGACACGCGGGTGAAATGCAATGGCCAACATTGACAACTAAACATATAGTACCCACACACATAAACTGCAAGACGCAACAAAATATAATTGGTTGTACAACAATTAAAAGGCTATTCTAACTCACTTCCGTCATATCTAATAAGGGATTAGTATTCGTTATTAGTATATCCTTAGCCGATTGCCATAAAGTTATGTAAAGATGAAGATCAACTTGAGTGAAGTAGAAAAGGAAGCAGTCAAATTTCTAACAAGTGAGTGCTCTGTTCACAAAACCTGCCCGTAGAACGATATATTTTTCTAAGCGCGTCCGTGAGCGTCACCCACATGGCTAAGTCGAGGACAGAAAAAGACATGCACCACAACAATCGTTACGTACCTAGCCCAAACGAATCATCCATCTTTATCACTAAAGCTTTTTATCCGACATATTGTGGGATAGGTTTTATTCCAAGCTTATAAGATGCCGTAAATAAAACCATTTTACAAAAAATACCTAAGTGTGCCTACTTTTAAATACACTTAATGTCGGTTACCTAATCTGGATTGAGCGATGATCGTCCGTTTTCGTAACATTTATCTGGGGCTAAAATAGACATTTTGACATCAATCTGCGCTTATTATTCAGCACCGTACTTGCCACAGTATTTGGGTATGGACTGCAGACGTTCAGTTAGAAGCTGCTCGTTTTGGAAACTGCCTAGTAGTTCTGTCTGGTGTATCTATTGTACTATACCTGGCATGATTTTAGTGGGCCTCTGCTTATATTTTTCACATAAATTATGGGGAGAACAATGAACATTGTAGTCCAGTGTTTAAAGCGAATGCTCCCAAGCAGTAGTTGCGGTACGTAATATGAATGAGTATAGGAATCAGAGTATAATTAAAATCGAAAGCTATTATTAGACTGGACATAGAATTCGAACAGTACTTTGTGGTAACTATGGCTGGAAATACCAAGAAAACCATAAAATCACCGAACTGAACATTAAGACTACTGATCTTAATTTATGGTGTGTTAGCAAGCATGATTTGCTGAGGCAACTAAAGAACTATTTTTATAATTTAATTACCTGTTTGATAGCGTTATGCAACGATAGCGTTATGAAACGCAGCCAAAATCACTACCGGTCTTGCAGTACAGCCGGCTAAAACGCCGTGGAACATTTTTTTCGAGTGTCACAACCGTAAAAGTTACTACAATCTATTTAATTGATGTAATCTCAGTTGAAACTTTTTAAAAACGAATGAAAATACACTGATACACTCGCAACTCATGATAGAATTCACAAACATCCAATCATCGCATACGCGTAGAACAAACAGTGGACTGAATCAGACTGCCACAAACTGCTGGCGGGTACACATATCTATGCTATTTTAAACCCTGCATGTACTGAAACATGTGCCTTGTCTTATGGATCTTGTGCTTTTATCGTACAAATATCACCGTGAACATTCTACGGGACATTTCATTTACGAATTATTGGCTTCACTGCTTCATTGGCCATTGACGAGAAAGCACCAATATTACAAGGCAGCTAATTAATTATATATCCAGGTAATTTCTGCTTAACCAAATTTCCTCGTCCTCCAAATACCCTTTCTAGCCAAGGAAATGCAAATAGTTATTCCAGCGTCTGTGCTTGATAATGCATGGCTAGAAAAAATTATTAAGGGCGTCTTTCACATGCCTATCATCTTACTACGTCAAATTTTGTGCAAGAATTTGGATATGATTTGCGACTGAGAAGTTATGTCAGATTAAGTTGACAAGTAATTAAAACCCAAAGCAAGTGTGACACTAGCATTCGAATCTAAGACGCTCCAGCAGACGAAGTAATCTCCGCTTAATTTGGCAGCACCGCACTGCCGGTTAGGATAAATTTGTAATTATTATCCCTTCGCGAGCAGTTGCCGTGGGTGCTAAATTAATGTGGACTGCAAATTTAATTTATTTGTTGGTCTGCAATAAGAACTAAAAATACACTGTTTTTTATCTGTTAATGTGACTCGTGTTTAATATAAATTGACAACGTGCTGATTAGACTTTCCATATAACCTTAGTACTCATATGGATGTCCCGCCGAGTTTACTGGGAAGGGACGTTTTTATTTTTATTTAACTGTTTCAGAGCAATTTAAATATATTGTATGGCACATGCGAATTCCCCCATTCTCAATGATGGCCGCCACACAGGTGCAATGGTTTTAGTTTCAATATCCTCGAATTAATTCAATGTGCAGAGTACTTAAACTCGATAGAAGGTGAAATAGTCACACACATATTTCGTAGTGTAACACATAGGCTCTATGTTTCCAAATATATATGTATATATACCTACATATATAAGTGCCCCATGCTGAGGATGATGTTGCTTTATTAATGCTCCTTCACCGCAGCTGGGCTAAACCCAATTGCACTTAAACTAGGTCTCTTTAAGCTGGCTAAATTTCACTCCACTTCATTTGATTTGTTCTGCCTACCTGAATAATCATCTATTAACTGGCCATGTTGCTTACATTAATTGCGCTTATCTTCGGTAACTTTGTTGCTTCTGTAGCATTTGTAAGTAACTTGTGGACATTTTATCCTTATCGCTGTTTCGTTGCTAACCAACTTACTTCATATGCTTATTTATCGGAGAGTTAAGCCACCGTATCTATATGCATTTGAACTGATCGTTAATCCACTTGTACGCCCATTGCTATTTCACCGATATGATTGTACAGGTCTGAAGATGAATCATCGAAAACAATTTTTTACCTTCGGTCTTTTGTTCTTGATAATTAAATGGGAATTTTCCAGTTACTGAAATCGTCCAAGCCGCCCTCAGTGGGGAAGGAACTAAATTAGTTCCTTAAGTTCTACACTAGGCTTGCCGAAGCTAAAACTTGTGTACAATTCTTCGATGATTGCATTGAAATCAATGAATATCCTAGCAGATTCTGGAAGCAATTGCGCCGCAGTCGTATCTACCCGAATGCCCAAACGCTTAGACGTCATACTTTGAACCAGCTTGACACGGTGCAATCCAAGATTCTCGAATTCGAGCGCAATATAGCGCAACGTCAACATGTGATTGACGAGTTAGCGTTGGACGTGAAACACTCATTTCTGGATTATGTTCAGTCTATCACCGCAAACCAAGTACGGCAAAGGCGTTTGGCCCTAACAAAGACGTTGAATCAGTATAAGCCGCAATCTACTTCCCCTAATAGACCTGAGAGGTACGTGCAGTTTTTCAAGTATGAAACTGAAGTCCACTTTGATGGAAGTTCTATCACTTGGTCCAAAGTTTTGAGCCCCCAAACACAAGGATAATCAGCTTCACAAGGAGTTACAGTTTGAAAGCGTGTTTGACCAAACAAAAGGGCTAGCAGCTAAGTCAAATGAAGACCTGGAACGATTTAAGTGTTCTCTAGTGAACACCTGTTACCAGTATCGCAAGTGCCATGTCCAAACTCACGGTCCACTGACACGCAACACCTTGACGCGCCGAAGGATTTACAACGCAATGGTAAGATCGTTCTGAGCAAACCGGACAAGGGTCGACAAAGAAGACTATATAAACAAGCTCGAAAAGGTTCTGAGTGACGAATCGAAATTTTTCCGAATGATTGGAGAAAAGGACCAGACAGAGAGGATTGAAAACCAGATTATAAAAAGCTTGCAAGATCTTCGGAATAATAGACATATATCAAATACACTTTATGATAGCCTGAAGCCGAGTGGCACGAATGTCCTGAGGCTTTATGGGTTACCAAAATTCATAAGACAGGTGTCCTGCTTCGCCCGATCTTATCAATGGTTAACACACCCTACCATGCCGTCGCCCAATGGCTTGTGTAAATTCTAGAGCCAGTAAGACAGCGACTTACACACTATAGCCTTCGTGACACCTTTCATTTTATCGAAAGCATCAAAGATCGCAACATCGATAAGAAAGTAACGTTTTACTTGGAGGTTGTATCGCTTTCCACCAACGTGCCACTTTTCGAGAAGATCGATTACCTTTGTTCCTACATAGAAGAAACAAAAGCAAGTATATGCATACCGTTGCCTGACTTGAAAAGCCTTCTTTTGCGTTGCACTTGGAACGTACAGTTTCTACCAATGGCACTTACTACCGACAAAGGGATGGTGTAGCTATGGGATGGCCATTGGTTCCATTGTTAGCTGATGTCTTCATAGCGAAATTAGAGAATACCAAGTTACATGTTGAGATCATGGACTTTGAATGTTACCACCGATTTATGGACGACATATTTGTCGTTGCCGAACGGTCTGTTGACCTTGACACTGTTATTGACAGTTTTAATCGGGCCCACGGATCGTTACAGTTTACCTACGAAAAGGAATTGAACGATCAGTTGCCGTTTCTTGATGTGTTGTTAACTAGAAGGGCAGACGGCTCGATCCAACGGCAGGTCTACAGGAAGAAAACCTGGAGTGGCCAGTATACGAACTTTTACAGTTTCGTTCCGTTGAGATATAAGCGAAACCTAATTCGCTGTCTAACCACAAGGGCCCACAGGATCTGTTCTGAAGACAAGCTGGATAATGAGTTGACGTTCATACAGAATTTGCTGCGCGAAAATGGATATCCTGATCGTTTCATTTTTAGGAACATGTAAAATAAGCCCGACCAGTTGCAGGTTCAGACAGCAGAGAAGAAAGTACTTTTCATACGACTACCCTTCAAGGCAGACGCCGCTGCTGAACGTGTAACTAGAAGCCTTTCAACAGCTGTCAAATCAACTTTTCCAGCAGCCAAGCTTAGGTGTACCTTTTCCACGGAGCCATTCATCCGTATTTACAACAAAGACAAGTTACCGACGCTGACCGCTTCTGTGGTAATTTATCAGTTCGGGTGCGCTTGTGGCGCTACTTATATCGGTCGAACGGCGCGGCAACTGTCGAGGCGCATTAAGAAACACCTACCACTCTGGTTGCGTCGAGACGGTAGGGGAGCTATAACTAGCTCAGTTATGGCTCATCTTGTTGATAGTGAGCATGAGGTTGATTCAGTCAGTGTCTTTCGAATACTATACAGGGTCACTCCACTCTCGTCGAATGGCCTGCGCATCCGCATCCTTGCTACTGCCGAGGCGATCAGCATTCCGTTGTATCAACCGCTTTTGTGTGCACAAAAGAAGCTGATCGAAGATGTTAAGCTACCTTGGCCAGCCAAAACGGATCCTTCTGAGAGCAATTGCAATTGTGCAACTGTACCACTGCCCTAGTTTGCTATTTGTTACTGGTTCATGCCTTTGGTAGGCACGTGATCAATCTCATTTGAACTGATCGTTAATCCACTTGTACGCCCATTGCTATTTCACCGATATGATTGTACACGTCTGAAGATGAATCATCGAAAACAATTGTTTACCTTCGGTCTTTTTTCTTGATAGTGAAATGGGAATTTTCCAGTTACTGGACTTGTTTTCTTTCATCTGGTCGTTTCAAGTGATTTGCTGTTTGCTTGATATCCGCGGTGTGGCTGCGCTTGATGTGCATGTTGACAAGCTGCTTACCTTCTATTAGCCACTACCTCGTACACACTGGATCTAGGAGACAGTTGGTTGTTGCTGGATAGGAAGGGGTGCACGGTAATTGTGGCCGTGTCAGGCTCGAAGAGCGGTTCCATGCACTCAGTGTGGAGCGGACTATGGTCCAGCCACCGCATTGTGTGCGCTTGTTTCCCCAAATAGGGCGTGGTTGTGTTTGCCTGTGAAGGAGTGTGGACCGGCTCCGTTAATAAACGTGGCTCCCATCCACATGCCACCAGGTCTTATTCCTTCGGGTTTACACTGGATATGAAGTGTGTGGTTGAAACTGTGGGTGGTGCAGTGCAGGCAACCCATGGTCCCTCTGTAGGCACAAGCGTCCTGGGGCTGGCAACAGCGACAGACAAATCCGAAACCGGCTGCTACCAACAATGTATATACATATATATATGTATACATATATATATATACTGATGACACGCGTGATCAATTAGACAATTATCAATTATATACATATATTTATATATATTGATGACACGCGTGATCAATTATACACTCAGCTATCCTCCGTTATACGGTTTGCGCCGTGAGCGACCGGCTTTATATGCTGGGTGATATCAACGCAAGCGGTGAGGGCTTTGCATCCATGTGAACAGATTTCATCGGTCCACATGGTACTGGTTCAGCGTATGCTAACGGTGACAGGCTGCTCTCACCATGTGCCGCTCACAGCCTGACGATCAAGAACAATCGGTTTGCATTGTGTTCGAGTGAGATAGCAATATGGATGCACTCACGGAGTGGTCACGCTCACTTGCTCGACTACGTCATCGCACGTCAGCGTGACTTGCGTGAAGTGCGCATGACACGTGTACTGCGTAGAGCTACGTGTGACACTGATCACAAGTTAGTGAGGACCAAATTGTACACGTATTTTCCTAAATCTATTTATTGCACTCCCGTCGTGAATCGGTGTAAATTTAACATTTTCTCCTTCGATACTGTGGAGTAACGTATAGAGCTGCAGGAGGCCATGGCTGCACACATGTGCGATGTAGATTGCATAGCCACCATGGGTGACCTATGGGAGCGTATTCGTGACCAAATAACAGCTGCTACCGAGGAGACTATCGGGCGCGCAAACTGTAAGCTGCCTTATTGATTTGATGAGAACAATGCGACGATTGGCGTACTAGAGTCGGAGAATAATGTAGTCTTTGCTGAACATGTGGCAGACCCCAGTGACTTGCGAAAGAATAATCCGTTTCGCAAACTTCGACGGCGACTGACCCGGGAGTTCCGTCGCATTAAAATTACATGGTAGACGGAGAAAGCAAAACAGATGAAATGCTACGCCGAGCGCCACCAACACAAGGGATGTTTTGACTCCTTGAAGGCGGTGTATGGAAAGAAATTGGACCTGCTGATGAAGCTGATCGATGGTAGATCAGGCGCTGCGTGTCCGCAGACTGTAGACATAATGCAAATATGGCAAAAGCGCTTTGAGTGCCTCTTTAACAACCGTTCAGAGGTCGACTGGCCTACATTGAACTGTCTAAAACAGCACAAGAAGAATGTGAGTCCGTCGGACACACCGAAATTGGATGAGACACAGAGAGTACTTGCTCAGCTGCGAAAGGGCGAGTGTGCCGGTACCGACGGGATTCCTGCTGAAGTATTGAAATTTGGCGGATCCGCGTTGGTGAATCCGCTGTAACGCATGTGGATAAAAGAGTAAACGCCTCCTGAGCTGAAGAATGCTCTTGTACTACCAATGTGCAATCGTAAAGTAAGCAAGTAATACTTCACGAATTATAGTCGCTACGACTTGCTGAGTTGAGTGGGGAAGTTGATTGCTCGGTTCCTGCTCAACCACTTCGTCACTCAGCTTGTGGAACCGAACGCGGCGGAAGAGTAATGTAGCTTCCGTTGGGGTAGCATTACCATCGAAATCGGGTTTGCGGTTCATCAGTTGCAGGAGGAGTGTAGAGAAAGAGACCAGCAGTAGTTCGCGCTGTTTATTGATTTCCCTAAAGCATTTGGTAAGGAATCGTGGTTTGTGTTGGGTAAGTTTGGTTGTCCGAATATGTTTGTAAATTTAATTGAAGGAATTGTATGAATCATTAGTTTCAATTGGTTTCATCGTCATTGTTTGTAAGAGGCTAGGGTCTGCAGTGATGTACATAGCTGTTCGCTTTCAGTTAGTTTCCGATATGTAGGAATAATATCTCCGTGAATCCGTCGGTCTTCTGAGGTGAGCTCACCGATTATACGAAGACGCAGTTCGTAACCGAGAGCGGATAATCCACGTGTTGCATTTGTGGCTCTTATTTCGGGTTGTTCCAAAATGTGAATGTTTCGTTTTATCCATGAACACTAGGCCTGAATTGCATATTCAACGTGAGGATGAATATAGGAGTTAATCAGCATTGGTAGTATCTGTCGCTCAAAGGTGCCAAAAGCACGCCTCAAAAGTCTCAAGTTCCAGTGCTCCACACCTGCTGCTTTCGAATATTGGAGCGAATTGCCAAGACTCGCTTGCACCTTTCTACTTAAGTCGCGTTTACTTGTCATGTTTCGCCCCAAAAGATATGTGTTGACGAATCTGCTGTGCACCGTCAGCAGGTAGCAGTTTGCAGGGTTCAGTGGAAACTGCTTGGATTCTGTCCATTCGTTACTCCCAACCAGATCTCCAGAAGATAGACACGGTCGAATGCTAAGCGAATTGTTTCCATATTTTAGCATCGTCTGCAAATATTTGCATCAGGAATAGAATGTCGGGCCGAGGACTGATCGCTTGCGGCAGATCACTAGAGACGTACAGGCTTTCGGAGTGAAAGACAGCTACTATTAAGTTGATTTATCTGTCTTATAAGTAGTCTTAAATTCAGATGAGTGGGGAACGGTGGATAATGCAGACAATAAGATTTGGAGCAGAAAGAAGAAATTTAACATATCAAACGCTTTAGTAAAATATAAGTAAATGGCATCTATGGGGAATTTTTCATCAGCCGCCCTGGTCCATGATTCCCGAGTTAGCGGCAAATTGATGAGGCAAGATCGTCTGCATATGAAACCAAATTGGGCGTTAGAAAATTACAGTAGACTATCAAAGTATCGCGTTAGTTCATCTGCGAGTACCGACTTCATCACTTTTGATAAAACAGTTATGATAGTACTAGGTCAGCGCTTATCAGGATCCGATTGCCTAACTCCTTTTTATATTGGAGTGATAATTTCATTGTTCCACTCAGATGCGAGTATATGGGAGTTAGACAGACCCTGAAAGAGGCTGCAAGTAGTGCAGCAATGGTGGAAGCAAGCGTTTGAAGTACTTTTTGAGATATCATGTCTATTCTAGACGCGCTGTATTCCCGGAGATACTGAAATTCAGTTGCAACACCTGCTGGGATCAAGGTGATGCTAGATAAACCAACGACATTTGTTGGGAGTTGATGGGGTGAATATTCCATGGTATTTCTCTCTACCGAGCGTTTGCAACATCTATATCAGTAGATGTTAGGCAACTGGCCGTCTTCGGTGGTGGTGTTTTGGGTTTAACATTCATTTTCCGTTCACATATATGCATAGTAGTTTGGTGTTACTCGTTAATTTCAGCACCATTTTCTTCTGCCATTCGTACATATCGACTCTAATGAGCGACGTGCTGTAGTTTCTCATGAATTTTTAATTCTGCTATGTCGTATCTCATGGGCTTAGCGAATGTTGCTTCCAGATCACATATCTTCTGTTGATCCAATTAGTGTTCTGCATCGGATCCACGTATTGCTCCGTCGCGATGCTCGTAATAGTACAACCTGTGATGCGGATTGTATGACCCGGTAAATTGTATCTTTCAGTGCATTCCAGGCGTCATTCACCGATCTATGTGTCTATAAGTCCCAGTCAACGATTGCCGCTGTTGTGCAGGTTAAAATAGTCCGTGATAGTTCGTTGAGTTCCCCTTCCTTTGTCAACAGTACTGACGTAACACACATAACCAAACCTTACTACACTATGGTCGCTGCATCCCAGTGGTGGGTAGTACGCCACTGACTCAACCATCAAATCTTCAATAGTCAAGATTAATCCCAAGATTAATGCCTTGTTTGAACCGCGATGTCTCGTTGGTCACTATCCTCCGGGGCCAAACTTGTCCTCTGCAGCGTTGGTTTCGTTCATGGCAGTAGAGGATAAGACGCGCTAAATCGCAATTTGCTTGCAAATCATGGCGATCCCAAGTTGTCCCTCGTGGCCGAGTGGAATATGCTTCTGAATAACGGTTCAAGCAGCTGGTGGTCAAGGATTTAAATCCTGATGGATCCGATGGAGGTGCACTAGTGACGAAGCCCAACAGGCTGAAACGGTTGTCTTGTGCTTTTTGGACATGCGGACGACTAACAGATTTGGAAGCTGGCTGCAAATATTTCAATTAATTATAGCAATATCCCAAACGCATAAGTACCTCAGAATCTCTATGGTATAAAACCTTAGCCTGACTAGGTTTAACTCGGTGGCATCTCGCATGAAAAATTTGAAATAGTTAAGAACAGGATGCCTCCTTACTACGTTGGGAACTAGATTCACATCAGACATTTTTCTGTGATACATTTGACATCGCGCTTGCTGAGGAAATGTTGCAAACCATTTGAATAATCACCCTCTATTATTAAAGGTTGCTCTGTTACTGACGTTTTCAGCAAAGTCACAGTGTTCGCGTTGCAGCTGTGTGCTCGCAGACTGTCCTATCTGACGTGCCAGTCCAATGTGTCAGCGTGAAATTGGGGTAGATTACACAAGCATGAAATTGAGAATTTTCGTGATTAAGCCTATGTTTTTCGCCGGGTGACTTTGTCTTAAGACCTGTAGCTGCTCTAAGCAATGTTGAACTTGAACGATTGACCGTTCGTTCTAAATGCTTTGAAATGATCTCTTGAGTGAGAACAAACGATATATCTGATGTTTGGGGTTATGAAACATTTGGCGCTTAGATATCGGCGAAACACTTCCCGGAATTTAGAATTCAGGGTAAATGTCAAATGTACCAGAGCGTACTCGAGAAAATATTATCAGAAGGTGGAGCTACTAAACGCACAACGAATGAGTGTAAATCCAAGATTGTGCGACAAAATACCGCTGAGCCACAGTGTGAAAACTACGAGTGCACGATTGAGCGAATTGCAAGCATATTCGCTCACGGTCAATATTGATCAAGAATGACGCAAGGTCCAAGTAAAGAAACCTAAATTTAAAATACTTTGTTTTAATCCCTAAACACCTTGCTTAAAAGAGACTTCCTGGTATTTTGTCATCATCAGGTTTCAAACAATAGCTTAGCCATCTAGTTAGGTATATTTCACTAGTTTAAACTCACATGAATATCTTTCTAACTGTGTCGTGTTGGCTGACTTTATATGCACTTCGAAGCAGCGCTAGTCAACACGAATATATCTTATACTGAGGAACAATGACAACAGCAACGAGATAGTTTTACTAAACAACGCATAGCAGGACATTAAATCTTTCATCTTTATCTATCTAAATTATAAAAAATTACTTTAGAAAAGGTAAATCTGACAACTGCACTTCGGAGCAATGGAGTAACGGAGCAGTGGTTTATGATGGGTGTAAATCGAATGCTTGTCATGTTTCGTAGAATAGATTGATAATTAGAAAATTTAAACTATAATGGTAAAAGAATGCGTGAAATGCAGAACTCACCAAAGGGTTTGGAATAACTCATTTGCGAGTAGGGTTTTGACCGTCCACTGTTTGTTGCGCACTAATGCCAGCATCTGACCGTCATGATTTAAACATGTAGGGTAAATGTGTCAGAGTATCGTTAAGACGTGGGTGGAGACATTTAGTGCATGTGCCTGGAGGAGATTCCATGGTAGCGGAAATCAGATGGAGAAAAGTGCTATCGACTTTCCGGTCGGCTTTACTGAGTAGCCAGATTAAAATTAGGAGCCCTTAGTGATGTGTTTAGATAAGATTGCAAATAGAATGGCAGGTGTGGTTGGGGTTTGTTCAGGATCTGGCACATCATTATGGGATTACCCCTAAGACACCGATAACTTCTGCTGTACATATTTTGTAAGTTTTCAACCTGAGTGTGTAAGGAAGGTGAGACAAACTTCTGACATGCTTTGTCGTCCTGCCTTGTACAGTATTGGGCGCAGTGTGATGGGGCGTCAGCTACAGTTGCCACAGTTGAACAGCCTAGTCCGCGTGCGGCCTTACGTGCACACCAAGCATTTTTGAAAAGACTGTGGCGTTGAAATTCCCGAACGCTCTACGAAGAAAGCCGTAGTGCTGGCTTGCTTTCTTTGATGGTTTTTCAATCTGCCTCTAACAACCGAGGTCATCTTGAACAAGCACGACGCGACCGCACTCATGAGAAGTCAGTTGTAGTTTTGGTTGTCCTAGGCGGTAATCGTAAAAGTCTGATGCCGTATGCTGAAAACTGTGCACTTGGTGTCTTTAAAAAGCAAATTGTGTTCGATGGACCATGTGTACGCTTTGTTCAGTTCATCTTGTGAGGTTTTGTGGTTCTCCACTCTAGCTATAGCAGTCTAGACCGTTAGATCTTCAGCAAATAACAGTCATTTTGAAGATAGCATGCTCTCGAGCTCATTTATAAAGACCAGGAACAGGCTGTGTCTGAGTACCAAGCCCTTAGGTAGCTGCGCTTAAATCCGGTTGGTTCTGATAGGGTGCTGTAAACCATCACATTTAGGTGACGTTGAACCAGAAAGTCTTGCATCCAGCCTAGAAAGGGGTTGTTGATCTCATGTTGAACGAGTGTGTGCAGTAGAATGCCTTTGAGAAATCCAAGTAGGCCGCGTCTACTAGTACACCGGCGTCCACATATTTCGTCCAGCTTGTTCGAGCTACCAAGAGTTTAGTGGTACAGGATCGATTTCGGCGAAATCCGTGCTGCTTCGAAACGAGAGTTCTGTTAATCACTAAGTACCCCATTAAAGCCTTAGCTATGATGGACTCCATAACCTTGGATATCACCGCAAGTGGTGTTATCGGGTGACAATTTGCTGGTTCAGCATGGCTACCACTTTTGTAGATTGGAGTGATGCTCTCGTGCTTCCACGTCGTAGGGACGTGCATCTCGTAAAGACATCGCTGAAAATGATTTATTGGCGATTCCGCTAAAGTTATGGCGGCAAATTCACTACCTTCGAGCGAATGACGTCCGCACCAGTGGAACTGTATTTGCGCAAGGATATCAGTCTATTAACTGGAGCTGTGCGGGTAACCGATATGTGATTAAGTCTTGATGGCGGCATGAACGGCGTAGGCAGGATGTATGACGATTGCAAGCTTCGGAAGGTGCGACCAAATTGTTTTCTAATTTGGCCCCCTGCTGTATCGTTTATGCTAAACCGCATGCTGTCTGCAGACCAGAGATTTCGCACTTAACTCGGCGCATGTTGTTTACTTGTCTGTATTGCAGCTTGAGAATATAGAAAAATATTTTCCACTAGGACATGATGGTTCTCTAGTTTATCATCCCGAACGAACTTGACGCAATAGTTCCTTTAAGTTTTGTAGACATCCCAGATGTCCTCGCTTAGAGACGCTATGTAGGTTAGCCATGCCAATTCCGTCAATGCCATGCATTTAGTGTTCTGCTCCTTAAGAATGACCACTTTTTAGAACGGTGGGTTTTGGTTTCAGAGGTGCCTGCAACGAGGTTGTTAAATCTGTTGACGAATTGTCCTCAGGCTTTCTCAGGGAACTAATTGGCTAGGAGCCACTTGCTGTTGCACCAAGGAGGTCCGACAGGTCACCATATTTGAATACGAGGTGAAGATCCTCGACATGTCCTTTAGGATAGCCAGAGTAGCACACGTAACAAAACACTAGCATCTCAGCATCGTTGCAGGTCAAAGATTGCACGCTGTTATTTCGTCGATCATGACTTCCTTCTTGGTAAAAACGCGAACTAAGATAGCAGGTTTGTTTCCTGTCCTGAAACGAGTTAGAGATGTGACATGGTTGTACAACGGTTAAGCTGCAATGTGGTCTCGCAGTTTCAGTCCTACAGGTTTCTATGCAATGCAAATGGTGTAGACAGCACCATAAAGCCTCCACGCTTTCAATCATAGGATCGTTTACGCGGTTGATGAGTAGTTCAGAACCGTAGTAAAGAATTACAACGACTTCCTTGTTGGGTCGGTCGTTGCGCTAAACTTACGCACCAGATTGTGCAATCTCGGCATCAGTAATCACGTCGCTAAGCTATGTCTCGGTTACAATGATTAGCTCCCAACACTTTGAGCTTTGACTAGATCGAAGCTTGTCCAATTTACTTAAAGACCCATAGGCGTTTTATACGAACAATTGAGCGCAAAGAATGTCAGAAGCGTATCTGAATACAAACGCTTCCTGTGAATTTGTTTCGACAAGCTTATTTTGGATGTATTTATTGCGTACCGCAAAGAACTGTTTCGATCTTTTTCATAGGCAACTCCATACCTAATCCTTCGGAGGCGAATGGCGGCGAATTCGTTGTTCCTTTCTCTATTGACGACTAGAGAGTTCAGAAATGCATACTGCGGGGGTAACAACAACTACACTTTGGTTTTGTGATCAATTAGCCAATAGTTGTCTGTCGTTAGCTGCCTTCATAGTTCTGATTGCAATTTGATGCGAAACTTGCGCTAACTTCCGAGCAACATTTCAGCCATTCGTTTGGAATAAAGCAACATTTACAGCCCCGCTGGACCACTTACGTTTTAGTTTGGATGTATGGGTAACCTTGACGTTGAGATGGCAATCGCATCGTGGAGAGAGATGGCTTAGCGGCTATGGAGCTACTCTTCCAAGTCATGAGCTTGGACCTGCGGCTCGTCAGATGACTGGATTACAGGGACACCATGGACATAGATGGATCTTTTGTCGGTTTGCTTGCGGCGCTCTCCTGGGTTTTGCTTTCTTTGCCGACGCTCATTCCAAATGATGTAAGGAAATGTACGAACACCGCATGACAAATCACGAAGACGGTGAGATGACAAGAGAGCGATCTCCACTTCATCACTAGACTATAATGTCGGCTGAAGTAGCATCGGCTGGCCATAGTGAGCTAAGTTTGGGTGGCAGATGATACGACAAACTGGCCTTTCTGGCCTAGATTCCAACTGCTTAGCATATGGATTCCCAGTGTTTAAGATTTCCTAGTAAGTTGTCGTTGAATGAATTTGCCTTTGACTAAGACAAGTTGAAACATCTTGTTTTCATCTAGTTCTGGATCTTCCTAGCGTTCGTACTTTTGGATAAAAGAGTGCCTCCTTTTACTTGGTACGGGGTGAGCGGTCTTTTCTGTGGTTCATTAGTATTTGCGTCGCTTCTAACAGTCTTTGGAGTGGTTGCAGACGTACTCTCCAAGTTTGTCTAGGCTCTACATTCAACGACTTTCGGTATTGTTTGATAAACGCAAATTCAGTGGAGTATCATGTGGCACAGACAATTTACCTTGAAAGACCGATCTCTGCTACACTAGTGTCGCCGGGGTTGAAAGTCTTTCAATGCCTTCAAAGTGAGCTGTCGTGTTAGGGGTTACTAGATGTACGCTGTTAGCTATTTGTGTTGGTTGCTCTGTTCCAAGTGTGAGCACAACCTTAGGCAACGGGAGTTATGTACTGCTACAGTTGGTTCCGATGCGACCGCTGCCTCACCATTGTTACTGTCGCACTTCTGCCAACATGACCATGCACCTCACGAGTGGGTTAACTTTACACTCACTACAAAACCAAATGGAGTCTGGTGTGCAATGTAATTCTTCTATGTTTGCTGCACGTATTTCAGCGCAACGGGGATGAAATTTCTTTTCACAGCTACTAAACGTTATCGCAATTGGAACGGTCTTGGAGCACGATTTCAAGGCATAATAACTTTCGTTTTCGGCTGACTGGACCGTGTACAAATGATTCTACAGAGGAGTATTACGGGATGTTTAATGTTATAGGTAGAAATTCGTCACATCTAGACTCACTCAGACAACCATCACACGCGCGGAAAAGCACCGTACACGTTTTTCATACTTTCGGGAATATTCAGCAGTGCGCGGTGTCGCGAACTGGCAAGGCATCAGTTCCATCGGGAAGTTGTGACTACTGAGCTCGTTCGGACAGGTATACGGTGTCGATTGAAAATGAGTGTGACAGTTTCAAACAAAGCAGACGTAGGACAGCGCAAGTGCAGTGGGTGCTTTGCTACAGATTGGGCATGGTTAGCTTGTGTTTTGACGGGTGTTGCAGAATGCACACTAGGCTGGCGAGTGTTAGGATGTTGATTGCTAAGGAAGCTGCAGCTATCAATCGGGGAGTCGGATTCGTGTGGCAAAGAAATGGAGCACTATGTCGAATGATGTTAAAACGATGGGATGTACACGAACATAAGATTGGGGTACTCCTGGAGTTCGCATAAAATGCTAATGAAATCACAGTACTGAACGAAACCATTGTGTGTGCTAAATAATAATGCTGTGGTAAATCCACTGTATAACGCTAGGAACTCCGAGTTGGATAAGTGTACGCACAGTGATGTGCGTCAAGAATAGCGAGTACTAGATCCAAAAGCATAGGTGCGTCATTTACGTACTAGCACACGGCGTGAACTTGACAAGCTCTTCTGAGCGACTGTAAAATTACTTCATGTGAAGCACACAGATATATGTTATTTTAAGAAGCTGCTTCATTTTATTATGCTTCAGGCAAAAGTTTGTAAAATTAATCCAGGTCATCTTTATATACCGTGGTTCGGCCAGTTTGGTAAAAATGCCTCGCCTTTCAGCGACCACTTTGCAGCTTTTCCATAACACAAATTTAAAAGCTCACAACCAAAACTCCAACAGCGGTTGGGAACTCATACGATTTCGAGAAAAAGAGGCATGTTTAAAAAGGTATTTTTGCGATAGCTCTTTAAATGGGACGCAGTATGTTTGATGGCGAAGGTCAATTCGTGCATTTATAAATTTTCTTCATTTTCGAAGCTTCTAATTTGTCTGGTCTTGTTAAAATTTTGTGATAACAAACAACGTTTTTACTTCCCGCTTTGTAGTGTCTTAGAAATTCACTGATATGAGGCAAAATTTGAAGTGTCCTTGTGCCGGCTTACGGCCTCCAAACATTTTACATTTTGCGTTATACAAAAATCGGATGCGCTTGAACGAATCTCGATTTAGTAAGGTAAATGAAACCACAACGTTTGATGGCACTGTGCGCTGCTGTCGAATTCGCAGCCAGCTTGCAACCGACTATTCAGGCTTCGGACACAAAAGTACAGAATTATGGTAACGTTATGAATAAAATAAAGTGATGGAATATTAAGTACCATTTGTTGCGGAGGAGATAGATAATAAATTGCAAACAATACGCAATACATTTTATGTAGATTACTAAGATATATGGCCATACTTATACAAAAATAATATTTAACTAGTTGTTATCGTGAGCGTTAGATAATAAATCGTCAAGCTATATAAGTTTCCACAATAAATGATCAAAAGGGTTTAAATTTGCATTACCTATATAAACAGCCAATACTGCAATACACAACTCAAGTTAAACATGAGGTATTCTTCACTCAAGTTCGAATTCAATCCAACAAACATTTCCAGTCCGGTTTCACTTAAAATTGGAAGGAAACACTGAGTGCGTGCGTTGCTTTAACTGAGGTCTAGAAAATAACAATTTAATAATGATTAAACTCAAATACCGCGCAATTACTGTTCATCACTATTTAATGCAACATCAAACTATTGCGCAATCATCGTGACTAATGTGTAAAAATAGTAAACCAAAATTTGTCTAGTTACAAGACGATTTGTCGTTTTTCTTGAGCATGAAACCCTTTTGAATATACGTATTTAAACCAATCCACAACAAATTGTCCTGTATCCATTTACTCCGCGCAAAAGATTTCTATAGTGGCTAAAATTTTACAATTAGCAGTATTCATTTGTTTAATGGAGTTTCATACCTTTGTAATTTATATTGGCAAGCTATCCAGAGCCAAGCTACTTGATAGGTTAACATTTGCTTTTTCTGAGTGCTCCCTCCTGCCTCACTATTTATTTTGTGCACAAGTGCTACCAGTCAATATGCAGTTTGCTTTCTTTTATTTCACCAAACTGTCAAGCGTAGTCAACACCGTAGAGAATTTCAGCCTGACAAAGGCAAAATGTTTGGTGCTCTTGGAATTGTACGGAAAAATTTCCAGGACATCTCTTTGTACTTTTCCCACGCGCGATAACATTAGATTGCTGTTTCACCTCGTGCCAGGACTTCTGCTTTGCTCCAATCGAAGCTATGTCCTTCTTCATCTACATGAATTGAAACTAGCGACGATGCATAATGCTTTACACAGGCTCTCTTGTGTTCTTGTATCCTTGTTACCAATTTTCTTCCCGTCTGGCCAACATAATCCCTTTCGCAATCTCGGCAAGGTATTTTGTATACTACATTGCGTTGTTCATGTGCTTGCAGTGTTTCTTTTGGTTTTGAAAGGGTTTTTCTCAACGTGGCAGTTGGTTTGTGTGCTACGATGAGATGATGCTGTTTGAATAGTCTGGCTGCCATTTCCGATATGTTCTTCATATAAGGCAGAACAACCCGTTTCTCCGTTGTTGTTGCCGCTGCCGCTGTTGTTGTGCTTGTTGTCGCCGTTTGCGAGAAAACCGCCAAGCTCGGAGAACAAATGAACAATTGACAAATTTGCTTTGTCATTCCGCTCGCTTCCTTTGCATTTTAGCATTACATGGGCATAAAAGCATATCAAAGCAGAAGGTATAAATGATCTTTTCTTATGGCAAAAGATATATGGGCACCCCGGTTATATTGTACTTTAACAAATGTCACAATTTCAGCATCTACGGCAACACGAGGATTTCAACTAGTAGCAATACAGCCGGTTTAACTAAATCCGTTACAGAATCTGACCTCTAGGCAGAACTGTGCTACTTCACACTGCATCTCTTCTAAAGTGTAGTACCTTTCCAATACTGCTTTTCAGATACACATTACTTTTTATAAAAATCATTCACTGGTATTATTATTATTTTTTTTACAATCACGAGCATTTCTATTTGAGGATTGCGACATCGTTATCTGGATGGTTGCACAATTAAGAGACAGTTTGTCAAGAGAAAAAACGCTTTTAATGGATCTGGTCTTACTTTAATTAACAAAATGCGAGTTAACCATGGTTTGGAATACTTGCGGAAGACAGGGTGGTGGGGTTATCTTAGATAAATATACTCACCAAAATCGGGATCTATGGAAGCTGCTGATGATAAATATTTGGCTGCTTGGACTACATTAGCAGTACTTCATAACCTGTGGCGGAAACGAGTTGTACGCTATTCACTTGAATTCTAACTGCCAATATCTTAGTTTATGGCAAATATGATTTTTATTTAAACCAAGGTTCTATTAGCAAATAACGAATTTCCTCTGAGTAATTTCTGTATCAGTATCAACTTATGTTTTATCAAACAGATTAAGCAGTTTTGCTTTGTTTGTTTGTGCTTATGTTTTGCTTCGAGATGATCAGAATTGCATTAGCCTGTGGGCAAAACAATTAAATAACTTCGCATAAAATCGACTGACTTTTAATGGAGTTTGAGTAAGAAAGTATATGCGAGTACGTGCGGTTAGGTGTTATTGTTTGTAGATTATTATGAACTCAAAATTTCTAGATTCTTTTTAAGCCATTTAACAGTAAATTAAGCAGGCAAAGTAGATCGTAGTGATATATTCGGTTTACAGATTAACATTATTAGAAAATGTAGTACTGCATGTCTGAGATTTATGGCATAATCGTGGCTACTAACTGTCAATCAGTTGAAGCATTACGTCTGAACGGTGATTAGAACAACTCCGTCTAGTTGAGTACACACTTATGGTTTGAGTACACCACCTTTAAGTAGTAATCTTATTACACAGAGATCTTAACATCTAAGCAATAGGAACGCTTCAGCAATTAATTCGCCCCACTTCTAAGGAATGATCTCTTGTCCTTTGTCGAGCAAAAATACCGGGAGAAATCAGCGAAACTCTCTAGGTTACTGTTTTGCACTCATTGTAAAACTAGTTTCGGCTAAATGTTGGAACGATTTCATGGTCAAAACAAACTCAAAGCTTGTGAAACTGCGCACTGTTTACACTGCTTGAAGTTTGCCTTGGCCATGATCTCCTTACGGAATCCATTGTAGATTTATGAGGTCTTCATTAAACAACAGTCAAACATCGAGATTACTTTGGCATTGTCGATTAATATTTTAACTCCTACTTCCAATCACTGGTGTATCGCAGAGTCCTCAGTTTGACCGATTTGTCCTTTGTCTGATGGGTCAATAGTTATTGATTAGCAAATTAACGTTGGTCAGGTTAATGACGCATACTCTCCAAGGAGGTGCGAGTTTGACACTTCCATTAACGTAGTAAGAAGATATAGGTTGCGATATGTTAACATTTCGATAACTCTCGTCATTCGCTACACAGTACAGGCAAAACACAACACGCAATATATAGGGTCCACACTTAGTAACATAGATAAGCAGAAAAACTGTTGAGAATGGCGTAATCAGAATGAACCGGAACCCTGCCTCGTCTATCACCAAACATCTCATGACGACTCGTCACCAGGTGAACCCGACTGATTCATTAAAGGTGTTATTGCGCAGTAGGAACCCGACGTTGTTGGCAATTGGCAAGGTGCTGCTGATAAGGATGGATTGTCCCGTGCTTTGTGCCCAGAAACAATTGAGGCATTAAATTAGATTGCTTTGGACCTGATTAGGTGCATTAGAAATCCGTAGACTATGGGAAGATTGCGTCGCTCCGAAACAATGCATTTGCAACTGATGGACTGATGGCGTTCAACAGCAGTGGACAAGTATGCTCCCTAGACATCCTTTAAAGTCCTCTCAACGTTCAGCTAAACTGTGTTACTGTTCAAGCCTTTGATAGGTGCCCTACACAGGGTTTAAAGTGTATCTATCTGGGATTGTTTCGACCTGGTTAGCTGCAAGTACATCTTGCGTGGTTATTTTAATGTGCGACGAGCGCAGGTGACTTGTAATTTTTAATGCAGCTTAGCCGACCTGACCGCTCACTTTCGTGCAGCGCACCTGACACTCATATCTTGAACATGGAACGTAAATCAGCCTCGTACACAATTAGATTTCTGGTTTTCAGTATAAACAATGAAATGGAAACAGTTGGCCTGTCGAAACTCAGTATATCCATTAATTCAATGGAAAATGAATCGCATTTGATGTCTGGCAAACCGGACACTTTAGGCAATCGCACAACTCCCATCTGTGCGTCATGTTTGGGTACATACAGCCTTTCGACATGTGACGCGTTAGAAGTCTCTGAATATGGGATGGCGAAAGTTGCCGACGCGTTTGTGCTGCGTGGACCAGTATATTAAATACCATGGGGCGTTGAACCACGAAAGAGTTGCGGGATGTGTCGGGCAGGGGCCCGTCATGTCAGGCCGGAGAAAGTTGTCTGTTGTGGACGTCCGTGGTAGACAGATACTTGTGTCTCCAAAACAGGTGAGTCATGCTGTATGGGGCTGCGCACTTGTACAACCAGCCCTAACAGATGTGGCAGCGGAGACAAAATGCACATTGGTCAGCGGTGACTTGCTCGATCGTCTTGGAAGCCCTTGCACCTGAGCATGGAACCACCTAATCGGGCTGAGAAGGGTCACACTACAAAAGGGGCCGGAAACTTTGGCCTGAAAATGTTACCATTGTTCTCGTATGTGCAACTAACCAGCACACGGAATCAGCAGACAGCAGAGGAACTTCGAGAACGGGAATGGATACCTTCAGCCAAAGTGCCATTGCGATGGTCTATGTTCGACATATGAACATGGACATGACTAATGATAGCACATTCGCTATTTTGCCAGCCAAGTTATCGCTTCTGGTTTTTCCAGGCATTGCGTAAAGATAGGTCTAGGTTGCGACAGCGAGCGTTTTCGAAAGATTCGTTTAACAACGCAAGATTTGTCATACATTAGCTTTACATATTTTGTTAGCTTTAGTTTAGGCTAATCGAGATGGAACAAAGGGTAACGCGCATCCATCATCCGGCTGACGTGAAGGCCATTATACTGAAGACTTATGAGGAAGGCGACGACTGGCAGAATGTTGCATCTGTGTTACAGGTAAACGTGAGTAATTTTCGTCCCATGTTCCAGACCTGAGTGGCGGGTGTGCTGCACGAAAGGGTGCGGTCTGGCCAGTTGAGCTGCATTAAAAATTACAATTCGCATCGCACATTAAAATAACCACGCAAGATGTACTTGCAGCTAACCAGGTCGAAACAATCCGACTGGCTGTAAGTTCCCAGATAGATACAAATTAAACCCTGTGTAGGGCACCTATCAAAGGCTTGAACGGTAACACAGGTTAACTGAAGTTTGAGAGGACTTCACAGGATGTCTAGGGAGCATACTTTTCCATTGCTGTTGAAGGCCGTCAGTCCATCAGTTGCAAATGCATTGTTTCGGAGCGGCGCAATTTTCCGGTAGTCCGCGGATTTCTAATGCACCGTCATTAAACCGGACATATGGCCAGGTACGGCACGCAAACTCGATCCTGCATAGTCGCTCACCTAAGTGTTATAATTGCGGTTAATGGGACTTAGGGCCGCCAGAACAAATACCTTCACGGCACCGGACAGTGTATGGACCAGATCTCAAGTCACATGGAACAGACAAGACAGCCGACTACACAGGTTACGGTGTGAGTGTTTCGGACTGGAGGTGGCCTGATGTATATTAATCACAGTGGACCATTGGGTAAGAGTGAAGTCACGGTCAGGTGTGTGGAATGACATTGTACATTTAAGGCACCAAATTGCCTATTATAACATGTCCATCTTTGAAAACACGTTCTCCAGACTCATAGGAATGAAGTGCTCGGTTCATCTGTAAATGTCGCATAGGCTTATTAGGCCGCATAGTTATCCCAGTGACTCTGTCACATGGCTCTCCGCACGTCTTCGTCGGTTCAATACGCCCCACAATTTCTAGTAGTTCAAATGTGTCCAGCAATATATTAAACGGCAACTCTAAGTAGAAATGTGTGTTTGTTCTACCCGTCGTTTGCGTCGTTGAGAAACGTGCCGTATGACAGACAACGTTCCGACAGACACCACGTATTACACAGAGCATTTTCTTTATCGTACCACTGCAGGTTTGGTAGTTCGGCAAGGCACCCAACGCGTACACTGGCTTCCCTAGTAGAAAACATCTGTTCACGCCTGATGCCAGTAGCCGTTGCGTAACCTTAGGGAGTACTACATAAATTGGAGGACGTGTCTCACGCGCGAACATGGCTTCCGCTGGGGATCAGTGACCTGGTAGATCGGGGTTTTGCGTAGCCCAGATTACTTAACAGGAAAAGCTGTATGATCTCTTCCGTGGGTCTTTCCACCCGCAACTTTAGAATTAAACGTTTGATGATATCCATGAACGTTTCTGCTTACCTGTTTTACTGGAGATTCCCCGCAGGCGACCAGCCGTGCTTGATACGAGTACACTGGCAAAAGACACCAACATCGTCAGAGGTAATTTGCGAACCATTATTGGAAACCTAGGTGTTTTTTTAACCGAACTGTGCAAATAACTGTTGTAGTTTTCGTACCGTAACCGCTGCCTTAGTTGTTTTCATCACGTATCCGTCCGGCCACTTGTTATACGCTTCAACCACAATTTTTATAAAGCTGGCCTTGAACGGGACCATGCAAATCAAGGTGAAGACTCTCCCATGCCTTAGAGGCTGGCATCCAGGATTGGATGAATTTGCTTGGAAGTTTCGCTGCTGAAGCAAATTTGCTACACGTGGCGATGCAATCATGGATAGCGTTATCCCTAAAGAAGACCAATATACTTAACTTCTGGCTGAAACTTTCATCCGGGATAACCTTGGTCAATGTAGGTGCAAATATCTTAATAACCTTGCCATTGGGGAATTCCTAAAGAATGCTCTATATCATTAGTTAAATGCGCTGACGCTGAGGTCCTCCCAGGTAGCCGAGCTGTTGACTTGGGCTATGCAGATGATATTGTCTTGCTGGGTGACTTTTCACTGGCCGTCCGTATGAAAGGCTATTTAAAACACGCCCAAGTTATGATATTTTTTCTTCAGCAGAACCTTTCATATGTCAACTGGTTCATCTTGAGTGCAATATGTTTTTAGTTTATTAATTGGTCCGTCTGAAACTGTACCATCAAGAAATTGAACACACAATGTGTAAAAACGCGAACGTAACTTGAATATTTTGCATTGTCGAACGATCTTGATATGCTGGCACTTCTAAATTTTATGGAGCAGTTAAAAGTTCCTGGTTTGCGTTATTTGATAATTTTGATTTCCGACAACTTCTATTTTATACTTTCTCCTGTCAGCCATCTAATGGAACGACGAAAGGGTTATTTGCTCCTCTTAAAACATTTCCTTTTTGATACGTTTGGATGGCGTTACCCTTGTGGCAGCGTGCATACAATCTTTCGACCTTGTGCGGCGAACCGTAAGAAAACAATTTTTCTTTGCCCACGAATGAATCCCCGTGAAAAATGTAAGTTTATGTTACCATTATCGTTGAATGGAAAAGTTAAGTTGTGAATAGAGTCGCAATTAAATTTTAACCTGTTTTCTTGTTTAATCAGATCCGACATAATGCAAGTATATGTTAAAATGAAATATTTAAATAGATAATCGCTAGACAGTACCTTATTTAATCTTCAAAATGCATAAATTTAAAGGATCCTAAGGAACAGACATTACGTACTAACTTGAGCATTCTTAACGCCTAGTTAATTTATACAATAGAAGTATTTTGAACTTTAATTTCCAACCGTTTCTGAGGGAGATATGTACTGAACAACGGGTGCCTGCCAGTTACCTTGGTGTGCTCATGTTTATCATTTACATCTGTGTCAGAAACCTGTATTTTCCGAAAGTACTCTGCCCTCCGGCAGTGGTTTTCTAAATAAGCTGAATAATATACGTCACCAAGCATGAAATTCACTCAGGCTAACAAGATAGGAAGTAGTAACGCGCAAAATATGTCTCTTTGGATCAGTATGTATACAAAATATGAAATACAGCGAGAGTTAACAATAGGAATGACGTTGTGTGTGATTATATGTATTTGGTGGAATCACGGAAAGTACATTTGGTATTAAAAGGTTAAAAACATGTTATTCATCCAGTTAGTTCTCTCTGTCTTCAGCTCTACTATACATCGTCTGTTTATCCATGAAGCTATCAAAAAGCAGCTAGCGCTTGCTTTGTAATATGACATATGATTTACTGAATTAATTTTTGTCGGTGGTCTACCAGGCACTTTGAGAAAAGCTTTCACCAACCTATTTATTCTCCAAAGATAATTTCACATAGCTGGCATAAGTGAACGTATACTATTGATTTCCCAAGTCTGGCAGCATACATCAATCGGATTGCATTAGATTTCATCAAATATATTAACCGCATCCTATTGAAACTAGCAAGTAATTTCCCATTAAAGTTTAGGCAGTAGAATACATTTTATAGAAAGGCAATGGCAACCTAAGATACATCAAGTGTTTTGCTGTGTAAGTTGAACTATTCTCAACTGGGAAATCTTTGAATTGCCCAACGAGTAGCAGATTCCCATTGTCGGTTACTACTGCTCCGCCTGCCTTTAAATTAAGATCACCGCTTTTATGGAGTTTTTGTTCATCCATTCAACAAATCTGCTCAATCAAAAACACTGAATTTGAGGAAGAAGTACACATTATTTCCTGTGCGGGCAGGTATCAACAATAACTAGGAAAGAAATGTTATCTCACATGTCAGAAACTAAGGGCAGATAAAACGTCGGGTGACTTCCGTAGCCAGCAAACCCAAGGTTCTCTTAAATGATACTATAGCTTTGTCAGAGAAGTGCGGTGCATACTAACATCAAACATAATGTTCAGTAGAGAAGCAAGTTAAGCTTAGAAATCCGGCTTAAGAGTGAATGATTAAGCAACCACAGAGTAGATCACAAAGAATTACTAATGTCCCTGCATCCATCATTGTTAACACTGTAACTTTACAGAACAATAGTTAGATTGGCATATTGCAAATACAACCGATGCACAGGGTAAGTGTTAGGTTCATTGAACCATAAGATAACGTATGGACACCGATTTATATCCTAAATTACTTAAACTATTTAACATATGAATACAATGACGCAATAAAGTTGACGATGTCCATCGGTAACAGTATTGAAGTTATTACGCAATTCAACCTTTACAGGACAACGACAAAGAGGTCGTTTGCTGCTTATATCACCAATTATTTCTTTAGACTTAAGGTTGTGTACATACATTTTGTTAGAAATAAGTTGGGTAAGTAAATATTGGTTTGTTTAGCAATATATTAGAGGGCTTTATTACAGTGTACGTGAAGCAAAACAAATCCCCTACTGAAATAAATGGTGGCTTACGTATTACCCGTCTATAACTACGGCACTACCCAACGTTTTCGGGTGTGCGACACCAGCTTTCCATCGCTTGCAGCTACGGTCCTGCGGATCAAATTGACCAAGGTTCACTACGATACAAATCACGGTCTACCTTAAGATTGCGCGTCACGATCCACTAGGAAACTTGTATTACAAAATCGATTCTCCAACCAAACATCTGAATCCTGTGTCAATCACTAATTGTACAGCTTTAGCTTACTGTTCTATGTGTAATCAGCCAAGCACTCCGTGTCAGTCCACACCCCCAGCTAAGGCTAACTCTGCCTGACCAATCCAAATCTAAAGGAAAATTGTCGTGCAACGTGGTGTTGGGATAGAGCAGCACAACACCCTACACAGCTGCTAATTCTTGTACTCAATGCGAAACGATATCGATACTTGGAATTAAAGTACAACCCAAAGAATCTATTGTAGAACAACCTGATTTTGATGGATTATGGCATATGTTGTAAATTCATTTTAGATTTTATTCTTATTTTGCGGCTAAAGTTACGCTGGAGAGTGCGTAGGCTAGTCTGTCTAGGGTACTGACTGACAACAGGGATTTCGAGACACCAGTAGCGGAGCAATAACTATTTATTGTATACTCAAACGCATGCTAGATTCGCGCTCAAGGCTACTCGGTTTTAATGCGACTTTGCATGTCCAAAGACCTTAAACTTTGATCAACTTACGTTTTGCAAACATTATAAATTCCCCTATACTTTGGTGACGCGCAGTGCAATTAGGTTGAAACGACGGTCTTGATTGCTTCAGCATCTTAGTGGCAGTTAGTCTGGGATTCTGGCTTACCCACATTTATAAAAACTCGTCCAACATAAAATGGACTGGCCGAGTAACTTGACTACGCCTGTTAGGCATGCAGGTTATAAAGTGTGGTTACAAAGGGATTTCACACGAAGAGAGGAATCATTTCCCTAATAAACACACAACTAATTATTTAATCTCATGGCAACGAACCATTAGCCCTCATTGCTTTCAAATAAATGAGGAGATGATTTCATAAAACCAATCCAATTTTTTCATTTGATTTGATATATTTGCACTTTGTATTACCCTAAATAATTTTCCCTCACATTTTATGAAAAAGTACTCATCAGTAATCGTCACAGAAATCACTTTTCTGCTAAACAAACGTCTCATACACACTGATTGTACCTAAGTTATGACGAAAGCACTTCTTCACGTTAATACGCAAAGTGACTGAAAGCATCGAATATCAGTCACTTGCCGAAGCAGCAGTTGAGTTTAGTTGCGGCTGCTGACAGACCTCATTCAAGTAAACGGTATGTGCATCAACTTGTTGATAAAAGTAAGTAAATAATGAGGAACTAATGAAAAAGAAAGTAAAAATTCTGCCATCAAAATTTTTCACGTATTGATTATGGATAGCTTTGCAGCATTGTGCTTCATAATACATCCAACCAATTATTCCTTAACTAGCATACACAAAAGCAAATTCAAGTCAATTCTAACTTCACCCGGAAGCATACTAAGTGAACGAATATCTACCAAGGAAAACTAAGCCTACTTTCGGAGTTCTCGTTCAATACTCTGTTTAATCTGTCGAAACATTTCCGAAGATGAGAAAGTGAATTTATTCATTTTGCTAATAGCGCGCTTTATGATAAAATAATATATTACACCAAAACGCTTTCCGAATTTATGTTTTCCTTCCATCTATTGTAATGGTTAAATATCTTAAAATGGACAGACGTTAATTAAGCCGAATATTCTACTTCGGTTCATGCTGTATATCCTTGATTAAGTTGTCTAACGAACGTGGGCAATTTGTCTGTCGTTGGTGGGCTGGCGATTCTTCGGCTGTGGGAAGTACTGATTAGTGCGCAATACAGACATAAATCTTTGCCATAGAGAGGCGATTGGACTACAGTAAATTGAGTTAATCTAATCTCGCATCACTCCTTACCTAAACATCGGCGGGCCAGTTTTATAATATCCCAGTGGGCAGAAAAATAACCCAGCAGTTTGCTCCGCGATTTCAGTTATGCGTGTACTTGAGAAGCGGCAAATGTTTGTTCATAACGCTAGAAAAATTTTGATTTCGCACCGTTTGTATTCTCAAGGAAAAGTGATTCAGTTCTTATTTAGTTGAGAAAATATTGAACAAAAATATTTTCGATCTATCCGCTACTCATCAGTGCTTTCGGTTGAGCTGCAAATAGCGTATCTGAATAGCCAGTCTAAAAATGGTCTCAAAATGGCCAAGGAAACGTTCTTTTCTTTTACTTTGGTTTTCGGAGTTGATGGTATTTAGGTTTACCACACCTTTACCTGACGCTAGAAACTAATATAAAATACGCATAGTAGCATCTATATGCAATGGGAACCCGGCAAAATTTCAACGACCATTTTACATTTAAAACTTTGAAAGCAAGTAGTTTAAATTATACTTTGTGTTATCGTGAATGTAAAAATGATTGCTCGACTGATGAATACTTCTGAACGGAAACCTTGCTGCCACCATTTACCTTAAAATATGTCATGAGATATTACTGCAGAAATTGTCTTGCTGTCCAACTCTTGGACAACAATGGCGATAAAAAACAGTAGAAGTAAGATCGAAAACTGGAAACTACACTTCAGATCGGTTTCTACAAAATGCTGTCACCATCAAAACGTCACTCAACCCCAACTTCATTAATAGATTTACCTTAATTATCGATGATATTTTACAGACTAACTGGGAAAACCTCAATGGTAACAAGTAATTACCATGTCAGATCTTTGAGTTTTTACATCTATCGGATACAATATTTGTCAATACAGACGCGATTGTTGTGAGAACGGCGTCCCATAAACCGCCTCTAAGCAGAATGGAGACTAAGGCAATACTCAAGATCACGGAGTTCGTTGTATCCGTTGATCGGCATAATTATCATCCTATGGGTTTACAGTGCTTCTAAGAAGCAGTGCCAAACCAACTGCGGTATTTAGTCTCCAATCCGCGTGGATGGTTTCAGCCCTACAGGATAATGTTTCCCATCTCCTACGGAAACACATTTTATTAAGACAAAATCAGAGGTCGCGATATGTCAACATTTCGATCGTTCTCTTCAGTCGCGAACACAATACGAGCAGAAACACAGAAACGACCATATACATGGAAAAATGAGCAACACCAATCAAAATGTCACAGTCAAAACCACGGCAACCAAATTAATGGCATCAAGAGTTTCTGTGCATATAGCACAGGTTGATGGGCCTGATTTAACAACGTCTCACTAATTGTCAGCATTATCTGCTTTTTGTTATATAACAACACTTTGAACGCTGTCTCAGAGTTCCCGTGACGACAGGTTACCACGAGGTGCTTGGTGATAGACGGCGCCGGGCTCCGATTAGTTCTCAGATGCGTCCCATTTTATTACAGTATCACTTGTCCCAACCAATTTGCCAAGTGTTCAGCTACACTCTGAGCTAAATGATGATTTATTCTGCATATGAAAATGTCACCGCAACCGCAGCAGTACTGATAAACTACGTGAGAAGCAGAACTAGCCAACGCGATGCTCTCACCGTTATGAAGAACAAGTTCTGGGGTGGTACGCCTGAGTCGAAGCTGAGCTATCGTGTAGGTGCTTGTTAGGGCGGCCCGGAGCTTGTGTCCGAGATCATTTGCCACATGGTCCCACTTGAACGACAAGAACAAATTGACATTAGTTTCTCAGACGTCAGCATCTGTGTTTTCATACTGGGAGGCCTGCTATGTACTTGAATAAACGTCGCAGGATATCCATTAAAAATTAAGGTCTTGCGTCGAATTTCTTCGGTTTTTAATGCTTCAGGGTTGGAAATATGTCTAGCTGGGTAGAAGAGACTTTTCACTAAGCCACGTTTGTATGTTATCGCAGCGAAGCTAGAAAAACGTAGGTACCGTCCACTCTAACTCCATTTGCGGTGAACAGTACGCTGCAATGTACATTCAGCCCATCTCCGAATGAGTTTATCCAAAATCGTCAAGCAACTGTGTCGTTACATTTTATGTGACACCGACAGATTAGGATGAATCAACTTCAGGGTGGTCAGCAGCCAGGTAAAATATTCTCCGCTGGTGAAGACTAAAATGTCATCTACATATCGTCTGTGAAATCTCGCTTCAGTAATGCTAGCAGCAATTTGCTTTTCTATCAAGCCGAGGAAGACGTCGGTTAAAACTGGTCCCAGAAGGCTGCCCATAGTGACTCCGTCGACCTGTTTGTATCCGGTCCCCTCAAACACAAACCGTATGTTTTTGATTCACAATAAAATTATATCCTTTAAATACTTCACAGGCAGGCCCACAGAGATATTCTGTCTCAGGATAACATCATATAAATCGTCGGCCGTCTCACATAAACGCCTTTGTGAATAAGGAGTTCTCATCTATTGATTACGTGAGATCTGCACACAGTTCCAGCATCTCGGCCAGTTCATAGGAGTTTAACAGACTATACTCAGCCAGCAGTTTACCTATCGTGCCTAAAAGTTCAGCCAGCCAACGCGCAACGTTTTACAAAGACGAATTGTTTATGCACAAAATGGGACATAGATAGGAGCGCCTCTCATTCGGAGTGTCTTTGTCCCAGTAGGTTTTAAGTGTAACCAACATGTAACCATGCATCAGGAGGATCTGGAGCTTTCTTGACACATGCTTCTCCGTCAGGATATTGTTTTCCTGTGTATTATCTAGCTGGAACTTCCGCGCTTCTCCCAGAATGGACTCCATCTTCGAAATGTTGTCCAGCCTGTTCATTACTACAACGCCCGATCCTTTATCCTTCTGAGGGAACATTACGGGCACCATTTGTTACAACTCTCTGATCGCCGTATAGTGTTCAGATTGCAGCCAGGACCTCTGACTTATCAGCGTACAGAGAAAATGGTTTGCAATAGCTACTATTTTTGCCCTAAACAAACACACGTCATATGTCGATCTAGGCGAGAGGTCACTGAGCTGTTCATTTAGATACTTAAAATGGGCCTGCGTAGTGAGCTTTTCTAGCGTTTTGGTGACAGTCAGTATTTCATTTCAAGCGAAAGAGCTTCCAATTGCGTGTCCGTGAAATGAGCAGAGTACAAATTGTATACGTGATTCAAGCAATCAGTAGAAAGGAAACACTGGTGGTTTTAGCAAGAGAACCCTGCAGACTGCACACTGGTTTGCTCCCGTGCGACAGAAAACTTCAGCGAAAAAAGCCTCCAATTTCAGTCGAACAACCAACGGGAACTCATTGAGTATTCATGCGAATCGTCTCTGTGGCTCGATAAATTGCTGTTCTCCTTCAAGGAAGCCGTCGACATGCGTCGACGCAATTCTGGTTGGATTGGGGTTATTTATCAGCAAGCTATTCCTAGACATGGACTTGGCGAATCGGTGCGAGATGGAACATGAGCGGATACAATCCACAAAAATTTCACAAGGGCACTTCCAACAGCTAACTTGCAGCGCAGAGACAATAATCGGTCTAAGGATTTCGCAACGGTATCAGAGAGGCTTCTTCTTAGCAGAGTCAAAGAGCGGGTCCCTTTCAGCTATTTCCTTAAGATAGAGAAAATACAGAGTTTGCGATATGTCAACATTTCGATTGTTCTCTTCAGTCAAACACACAATATGAGCAGAAACACAGAATCGATTAAATACATGGAAAAACAAGCTAGGTTAACCAAATGTCACAGTCAAGATCATGGCATCCGAATTGATTGCCTCAAGCGTTTTTGTGCACACAACATATAATATGTATATAATCAGTTGTGCGTTTCTGCACGTATTCTGTTTTCCACTGAAGAAAATAATCGAAATATGAACATATCGCTTCTTCTGTCCTCTCTGCATTAAGTAATTGACTAAAGGGTAGCTATTGTTTTGCTTTTCTGGAGACACATTTCTTGATATACTGAGGCTAGCGTATCAAGATTGTGCAAGTAATGTGATAACTAATTGGTGAAATTAGGTTTGCTGGAAGATTCAATATCTGGTCACAGAAACAATCTTCACAGAAATACAGCTTACTCCGAAGTATTATCGTTGTGATCCACTAAATTCGCACTCTAATGAACAAAGGTAATCTACAGAAACTCGAAAATTCCAAAATAACAGAGAATACATTGCCATTGTCCAAGACATTGTGTGCAACAGGCAGTTATGAATTGAAAATAACAAGTCTGTTCCTCTTTCTAGATTTCGCAAGCACGCAAGCCAGTTTTATTATGTCCTATACATGATCCTATTCGTAATCATTTTTGTGCTTTTTCCATTCACCAGTCCCAAAACGCTAAAATACATGCATCTTCTAAGTATAGCAGCAATTTTGCCAACGAATCACTAGTTGTACACTATATTTCTGTCTTCTGAGTCTTATACATATCAGGGGAATGACAAAACTGTCATCGGTCCGGTCAGTCAGCCCCCGGGGCTACTTTTCACAGCGCATCGATTTTCTCGTCATAGCAGACTGATATACACTAGCCAACAAACCCTCCTCCGAAAAGCCCACAAATCCTCCAAGGTAATTTAATTAGATCCGATTTTCAACAACCAGCTATCCATACATTCGTTTGACTGCTTGCAACTGAAATGAAACAAATCAGCTGTTACGTAAGTTTGTTTCCGAACGTCTGACAAACGGGTCATTCATGCCGCACGAGAATACAACAAAGTTGCTTTGTTAGGCTATGAGTAGGAGGCATGAAAACTTAGAACCGAGTGAATTAGTCTGCCTGCGGTGTTGTGCTAACTTTATCCTCGCATATATTTTGCATAGAATATCTCCCTTTGTCCCAATAATACTAATGTCTTTTACTTTCTAGTCGACCAAGCAATCTACTGTCAAGTCATTACTTAAACAATAAGTGGATGCATTGCCTCGCACGCATTTCCTACTTCAATGAACCAAATATTTTAAATTCCTCATCCTGATTTATCCGGGAAATGAACAACGTAGACATGTGCAAATTTGATTAACCGCTACATGTTAACTTTGCGGCTCAATCAACTTACTGTGTTCCTAATTAGCGAAAGCATATAGTGCGGCTCCAAATGGCAGATACGTGAGAGGAAGCCTTTATTTTTCTATAAAA
This sequence comes from Dicrocoelium dendriticum, assembly GCA_944474145.2. NCBI lineage: Eukaryota > Metazoa > Platyhelminthes > Trematoda > Plagiorchiida > Dicrocoeliidae > Dicrocoelium > Dicrocoelium dendriticum. The sequence continues at coordinate 32,187,893 of OX104059.1, read as the reverse complement.
GTACACTAAGTGATTTGCTAGCTAAATTAATGGATCGGTGGAGCAAACGGTGCATTCGTCTGATACTGACCAACCCAGAAGACAAACAAAAGCCTTGTCCGATTCAAACAATCTAGCTCGACATCTAGGTTAGTATTCCCCACCGATCACAGAAGTGAACATAGTAATATTGGGTGCCATTTTTAAAACGGAAGGAAACAAAATGGAAAGATTTCACAACTGCTATAACTACAAATCTACTCACACTTTCATCTCAACAAGACGCAAAATGGGAAAATACTTTTGCTCAACTCGAATCCACCCTACTATCATCAACAAACCAGTTTTGAACACTTCCGAATTAGTTAGTCTCTTAGGAACAGCACGAATTATAAGGTTGTGTGATCTCAATGGCCAGATTCAATGGTCTCACCATAAAAAATCATTAATATTGGTTGTCTTAATCTTTCTACTAAACTAATGCTTACCTGTTTGTGGAGATGTCAACACTCGTGAATACATTTGTATCAAAATTATACTAAACACAATCGTCAATGCTGTGTTGACGTTTCATTTTATCACCCGCATCTGTCAGCTATAATATATGGTTTCAGTTGTAGAATTGTGCGACCGCATTTTTGATAATTTCTTCGTTTCCCTTTGCACATTGTGCAGAGCTTTTCTCCCAGTACCTTAGACACATACTTTATCCACCCACCTATCTGGATAGACCAGACTAGCAACATTTAAAACTAACACAAATTTCACTCCCAAAAACAGCTTTTCGAGCCTCATTCGCCTAAGCGTGGGAGGCAGAACACATGAATATTTTGTTCTGTTTTCGCACGTTACTAACACGTGCCTTCTGCAGGTTAACTGACAACGCTGATCTGTAATGTTACGAACCTAATCGAACAGAATGGATTTTTTCTTACTAAAAACATAGTTTAACACGAGGTTTGAACTATGCCTTTCGAAGTGGTATGGAACCAGCACTGTTAATCTGAAGAAAAATCATTAGTTTTAGCGTTTCCTAAACTCCTAGCAACTTAGTTCGCTTATGCGACAATTATCGAGTCAGAAAACACTAAGTAAATTAATGCATTGGGATAGTGCAATCTTTTCTAACCTGTGTTGCCTGGCATCTAGCTGGTAATCAAGAGCAGGTTAAGTGCAATGTAACAAAAATTAATTACTTCCGCCATACTTCCAAATATATGGGTAGTATGTCCTACTGATTATACCGTTAAAAGCTTACCCTACCGTTCCGCTTCGAACTTATAAGAATAATGCCCTGAACAAAATTTGAACCTTCCTAAAATATTATATATATATATATATCCACTGTTTACTCTTGGTCCCCTCAATGCTCATAAGCAATGTAGAAATATTCAATATAGCTCAATAGGCATATGCTTTACAAGTTCCGCGGTATGATTTTCCGTATACATTGCACCGGTCACCGGCCACCCGTGCGAATCCGCGTAGGGGTGGGCTTCCTCGCGGTATACTCAGCCCGCGCGCGACTGGTGGTGGTCGCGCGGCAGCGAAGCGCCGTTACGGCGTAAAAGCTGACACATACATTGCAATAGAAAATATCCTGTACTTTGTCTATCAAGACTACAATTTTAATGTTTTCCGATGTAATAACTCTCCTGTCCGCGCTGTTTTGATGCACAACTTGATGACGCGCAGTGGAATGTAACGACAACATAAAATGGTGGAATGTATAAGAGAGTGCGCCATCCAACCGTTCATTGAATATGACTGGTCTCCGATCGGAAATGAGGGATCCAGGAAATACGTTCCGGGATTAACATGCACAATAATAGAAATGAGTAAATGAAGCCACTCAAATGCTTACGCTGCTATTAAATTCAACATTTCCAAGATAACGACCTGCCTTGTTGGTCTGCTATTGGTTCTGGAAAGAACTAATAAGGAAATGACGGGGATTCTTGATATGGTTTACCTACCTTCCTTCTAGTGGGGACACACCGTAGTTATCACATCAGCGGTCATTCTGTCTCTTTTGTTAGACGAGATAGACAGTAGACTATTAGACGGAGTAGAAGAAATTAATTCCCCCCTGTTTTAACTTATAGCTATTTTGCTTGAATTCTGCATTCCCGCGACTCCTTGGGCAATTTATTATGTTTCCAAAGTGCATACTTCGAATGCAACACTGGTGTGAGGAGATACGCCTCACTGTCTCTAGTGTGACATGTGAACATGTCCGGATGAACACGCTAATAAGAATACGCAATGCGTCCGATACAGTTAAACCTTATCATCAATGAATTTGACCCTGGGATGCCAGTGAAGCTACGTCCTTCAATAAATCAACTAGAATCACAACTTTAATTAAAACCAAGATGAATATTAATATGCGTTTTTATTTGCTGACTCTTAAGCCAAGATAAAAATGACTGCAGTGCCTCTAAAAGGAATTCTTCCATTAAGATTATAAATTAAGAAATATCATCCATCACTCTCATTAATTCCAAAGAGTGAAGCACACCATGCCAGTAAAAGGACATAACCCATACTTTGTGCCAGAAAGTAGGCATTCGGTTCGTGTTTCCCACTCCGTCACCAGACCAGTCTATGCGTGAATCACATTTTGCATTGGCATATTTTGGTACTATCTCTTGTCAAATACAGTTGCTTTTCTAATTCTTGCTTACTGTGAATCTTGTTCAGAAATATCCCAGTTACCTCTGCATCGGTCGACCGATTCACCGTTGGTCATTATAATCGCTTTTGCTACCTGCAATGACGAAGTATAGATTGGCGACATTCGTATCCGTCTTCGCCTTTCACTATGACACCTACTGGGACAGCCACAGGACGCATGCGTCTGCAGAGGTACCATGGGTGGTTTGCGCTACACCAACCACACACCCCATTTCCAGTGCAAGCCCGAGGGAATAAGACCAGGAGGCATGTGAATCATTAGGAAATTATTTAATGAAAGATTCATGGTATGAATGGATGGATGTGGATGGGAATGACCAAACATATCTCTCTGGTATTGGTTGGAAATAATCTCGGATATAAAGCATGTGTTAGCTAGTTCCTAGGTCATGTTTCCCCAGCCATAGTCGCTTCTACAAACGTATCCCACATCGACTGGATAACTGAATTAGATAGTCTCACGAGCCGGTAGTCAAATGAACTAATCACCGTTGCAGTATTCATCCGTTGAAGCCTATTGGTATCCTATAAAATATGGTGTAAAAGCTTTGTTTGCTGGATTCATATCCTTCAACTAGCTGATAACTAAACAGCTGAAGCCACATTGGTTCGACATATATTATTAGCGGTTAGCTCGAGGGCGACGCATACCATGAGTATATTCCTCCAGTCTGGCTGCGCCAAACATTACGAAGGGTACAAGGAGACTGCAATATTTTGCAACATGGTGAAAGCACAGAAGGGTCGGCAATTCGAAGAGGAGATGATAACTTCATTAAGCATAGCTCCAAGTAGAATAATTGCCTACTAAAAGTGGCGCCTGTGATCCGTGGGCAATGAAGTATGGTTAGAGAGCTCTGATAAACAGATCTTTTCTACTGGTGCTGAGCGCACTCTGCCTCAGCATTTTCAATTTATCTTGCGTTTGTGTCAAATAAGGCTACGCAACTTCAGCCGAAAACCACGGTTTTAAATCTGGTGTGGAAGATGTACGCGACCGGCTTTCAAGTCGTAACGGCTCGTGGCCTCTCGGTTCTTCCTGGCTCCACTTCCTCATTCTCAAGTCCATATCGGTCATAAGCGCACTTTCTGTGACTAGTCTGTTAAACAAGCCTCTGTTCAAGGGTGAAATGTCGAGCGACTGAAAAGGCTTTTAGTGAATCTTATTTCCAAGGACGGTGAGCAGAAAGAGGTATTCAATTAACGACCATTTTCGTAACCCAGTGTTTACCGAGGTAGAAAAATTTCTGTGTGGAAGAAGCTGCTACAAATGCTGGAATAGGAAAACCAAATGCCGGGAACGCACTGTTTCATGAAAATCCTTCCATGCATCAACAATTTGAGCATGATTTTCTGCAACCGCTAGGCCGCGGTAATTCCATAGAACCGTCTAGATTTCTTATTGTAAAGTGTACGACACGGTGAACTATGCGGTCTTCTTACGCAAGCAATGGATTCGCATTGTTAGTATGACATTAGACTCATAGATCACCTTTAGAAAGTGGTGGCGTGAAGTTTTACCTAGTATAGTAAATGTCGTCATATTTTTGCCAAGAAAAACAGCACACTGTTTGGTCAATGATAAGACATCCACGCTGACCTTGAGGACAGGAATATAAAAGGGAATTTTCAAAAGTTATGCCGTTTTTGGCCAAGTATGAATCTGTTCTTTGTGAACGTTTGGTAACAGTTCAGCTGGGAAGGAAAATCAGCATTTTTGCTTTGTCCCCACAAGTTCAATTAAACTTGGGTTGATTTTTGTTAATAAGGCGAAAAAGCAAATCATAGATCAGGATAAGAAAAGCAAGTCTGTTTGCTCAACTATGAGAGCACACCAGATGTATGTCACAAAAAGTAGATCATTATAAATCAAGTGGCGGTGGATGAATCTTTTCCCAGCTTTAATGAGACCAACAGGTAAATGTCAGAGGAAATTTCTGGTCTGGTTTTGATAGAACCGGAGAAGGATGAGATTCAGATCCACGAGTGCCATGGCCTATCCTTTGACAATGCTGCTGTGCTAAGGGGCTACCTATCTGGTGCCCAGAGACGCACCTGTGAAATCAACCCAAAAGCTGCATTTGTGCCATGCACAAATTGTTCGCTGAAGCTTACATGTGTAAATGAAGCTTCTTTGACCTTTCGTTCTCTTACATAATCGGTATGATGGACTAGCCATTCTCATTCCTTTTCAACTAAATCTTGCTGGAATATCTTGATTTAAGTCACAGGTCTAAGGATCAAGTGACTGAAACATCTAGCTGTATTAGTCGATCAGGCGTTTTAAATGTTGCGGTGAAATACGCAGCATTCATGACTTCTCTGAAACACTACAAAGAATAAGGAAAAAATGCAGCCACATGATCAGGTGCATCCTTATTTCTCATCTCGGTATTGCCGTTTCCGTTTAGTTTAATTTTGGGCTTTCTGCTGATCTATTCTCATAGATACCACGGATAAACAGACAAGTATGAACAAAGAGGCTGGAATTGAATCGAAGTTTTCTCAGGCTTACGAATATAAGAGTTTTGCTTTCTTCAGAATAGACAGAAAATGGTGGACTTTGTAACTTATGAATCAAAAGCACTACATGGTATTGGGAATAGCAAGAAGCGTCGAATCCGCCAAAAGAAACGAAAAGTCGGTGAATTGATTGATCTATCAGTGGGATTAGACGTTGAGTTAAAACGGGAAATGCTTTGTCAACGACAATTTAACTAATGAAATGCCGGAGATTTCAACAAGTGCATGACCTCGCATGACAGATATTCTTTTCCTACACCGTCAATTCTTCTTGATGATTGTTGCGGTTGTCCGCTTAGCGAATTTGAGGAAGTTATAGAACATAAATAATTTACAAGAAGGAGATTGCAGTATTTTGTGAAGGATTCAACCGACGACAACATTAATGGATTTCTGAAATTTGAAATTCCTAACGAAGTGAATTTCCGTGAATCCTTCTTACTCGAACCACTAGCTTTGCTAGTTTTGAGATTTAATTCACAAAAGGCAAGTTTACGTCGGACTGCCTTCATGCATCTATGGACCACAGGGTTTATTGATGTGCAGTTCTCCTCATAAAGACGGAACTTGCTCATGGACAGAATTT
>OX104059.1:32160948-32181772 GCA_944474145.2 Dicrocoelium dendriticum | reverse complement strand
GTTATCCCGGATGAAAGATTCAGCCAGAAGTTACGTATATTCATCTTCTTTTAGGGATAACGTTATCCATGATTGCATCGCCACATGTAGGAAATTTGCTTCAGCAGCGGAACTTCCAAGCAAATTCATCCAATCCTGGATGCCAGCCTCTAAGCCATAGGAGAGTTTTCACCTTGATTTGCGTGGTCCCGTTCAAGGCCAGTTTCTTTTTTAAATTATGGTTGATGCGTATAACAAATGGCCGGACGTATACCTGAAGAAACCAACTAAGGCAGCGGCTCCCTTTCAGCAAAGCCAAAGAAATGGTATCAATTCTTCGACAATGTTAAGAAGGAACATTTCGCTAACATTGCCGCAAAATTTCAGAGTAAGAAGAACGCAAATCCATGTAACATAAAAGAGGATATGCGGTTTTGAATGACTTTGTGAACCAAACACCAAGACTGAAAAAAAGAATGATAGAATATGGCTAACGAAGACATGACCGCACCTAGCTGGAACTAGTGCCAGTCAGCACTGACGGGAAAATACATTATCTGGACACGTGATTCAGGAACGAGCATTATACTTCGCAAACAATTGTAGAACACAGACTTTATCTTGTCAAACATTTGGCTACATGTTATCATCAGTAGACGATTTTGTGTTTGCTAAGCAATCGGGTGAAAGCGTTGACTCAGATTTGTGTGCAACATCCAACTAGGCAGAAAAATTGCCCAAAATATGTTTCGGCTACACACCTCAAGACATTTTTAATTCACATGAAACTGCTTTGTTGTTCGGAACGACCTCCGATAAAGTCTTTGTGTAAAGGGATAGAAATGCGCAGTTGGGTAAAAGAAACAAGCGCGTATCACAGTTATTCTGTGCAATACCACATTGGCCGAGCGAGAACCGACTACAGTGATTTGGAAATCAGCCAACACTGGAATTTTAGAAATATCAAAATGAAAAAGTACCGGCAGTTTACAAAGATATTAGAAAGGCATGGATGAGTGCACCTATTTCCGAAGATTTAACAGCAAAATACACCAAAACGCAACATCATACCTGCTCTCGACATAGCCGCTGCCCTCCCTAATTCCACCTACTTAAAATCAACTTGCAGTTCGTGTCACCCAACGCCACTGTGTTACGTCAAGCCTACGACAAGGATGTCATTCAGGTGCTTAAATCAAAGTTTGCGAAAAAACAGCTTCTCCATCTTATAACGAACATGGAATGCCACATAGATATTTCCGGAACTGATTTCATGAAATGAGTATATGTATTAGACGTCGTGTTCCACATGACTTCTACCAGGAAGGAGATGCAGAACTCGAGCATCTCCGTTGTTAAAGCGGGGTTTCCTTGTACTGCAGAAATAGATTCTGAGACATAAGAGCAAATTGTGTCTCCTTTAAACGCAATTGCTATGGATACTCACCCTGAAGAATTTTTTGTATGCAAACTGGCTGATAGCCATCTGGTTGACTCGTATTTCCTAACATGTCACACAACAGAAATAAACTGGGACCTGTCAACCACATCAGTTTCAGCAGCTGCGGATATGAATAATGAATCAGACTGCTAGCAGCAACAGGATTCTGCAAATGTTCTGAAAACGTAGACATTCACAGACGCATATGGGGAAGTTGATATTTCGCGTTCCTACGCAATACATAGCGGACACACTGGCATCTTTGCACTTCTTTTGGACGTGCGGGAAATACTGAATTCCTTTGTTTTCAATTACAAAGCAACGGAACATTATAATTGATATTTATTCATGTGGTGGAAAATGATTATGCCAATAGAAATATGTGTATGATTTTTTAAATGTTGTAGATTTCGACGATTTGTAGGTCAGTTTCTAAACTGTTGACTCACAATCTGTGAAATTATCGCATTATTATTATTCATCTTTCCCACATTATGCACCACTACTGAGATTGCAAATGACGGCGGCCTTGATAGTACGTTCGTGACAAACAACTTCGTCGGTGTTCTGCACTTAAAGTCATAGTGATTTACGCGCAGCTTGAAATTGCTGACAACCTAACTGGGTGAAGCGGGGTTTTTTGCAGTTTCACAGGCGAAACAAAGCAACCAAATTAACTGGACCTAGGCAGCACACATCAAGCGTCATTGTCTTCTATTTCCTCCAGATGGAGTAACTTCGTTGCAGAGGAACACGTTCATGGTTGTCCGTAATTTAGCGTTATAGTGAATTAAAGTATTATATCATTTTATATCTACATTTTGGTGTAATTGGATTTTATTTTCAAGACATGTTATATCAGAATTACAGTAAAATTAATCACTCAAAGCATGCTAAAATGTATACGTTCAACGCACCCCCTCAGCGGGCAGGGGTACAATTACCAACTCCCAACTGTCCACGGCGATACGAACTTTGGGAACCACTGCTGTAGATTGCACCGGCTCGCAAAACCTCCATAATTCAAGAGACCAGCTGCTTGTGGTGTAATCCCTTCGCAACAAAATATTACATGTCAGCGTACTTGCGGAACAAGGAGGAAAGTAATATAATTCACCGGTTCACGTATCATTTGAAAGGAAATTGCATGGCTGTTAGCAAACATCTATCACATGCCTCTTACATCCTTCCATTGGTGATTATATCATTCCACCCGGAAGCTGTCCTGTCTAGCTCGATCAGCTTTGACCTGTGCGCTTTGTAATGGGCGGATTGTTTGGAATGTGATTACCTTCTTCTCCCCGTTCAACTTAAACCTGTGGATCCGTCAAAAAAGTGCTATTTCATCGCATAAAGTAAGAAGTTACGTGTAGTCGTTGGTATCCATTCTGCTGTGACGTCGATCGTTCCGCTCCTATTGTTACGGACAACTTGACTTCAAAGTCAAACAGTAGCTTCTACTGCGCCTTCAACTATCCGAAGTAACTAGCCTGAATAACCACCAAAACGAGGCAACACATCTGCGTGTCTTGTTTAGAGCACATTTTTAGTACCAAGCCAACGTTGTGCACTGTTGTCCTTCGTGCATCACTTGCGCCCTAGCCTCAGGCATCAAAGCTCACTTACAAATGGGGTTTGACTACACTTCAGCCTTATACCCGGTGCTTTGAGCGCACGCGTCTTCCTTCCCTCAGGGACTGTGCGCGCTCCAAAGGATGTCTCAGACACCTCCATTGTCCAGTGAGGGCGCACGGCACACTGTGAATCGGCCGAGTTCCGTTTAGTAAAGTCACATTTGCTGTCCATTTGAGTTGGACCATGTCAGTCTCACCGAAGTCTCAGTTTTCCTACCTACCTCTGAAATCGTAACTGAGTTCAGTTTCTACGCTATACCGAATTTTATTGGCTGGTAGCCCCTGCCCACAAAGTGCTACGTGGATATAATTGCGATTATTATCGGATGATAGCCTTTACATTAAGGAGGAAAGCATCTGCACTAAGAATGATGGCTTCTGCAATAAGAACACTGGCTTCTGCACTAAGGATTTAAGCGATTGCGCTAAGGATGCTAGCAAGTGAGAAATGGTATCGTTGCTTCTTGAAGCGTTCTGCTGAAATAACTCTATACTAACAGGCATGCTTTTTACCAGCTTTCTATTTGTAAGGTAACAACCTTAAGTAACTGTCAGAATTAGCTTATTTTCTGCCGGACTCTATTCTAGGATATATGTGTCCTCAATGCAAGCTACGGGATTAAAGTGGCAGGTGCTAGATTAGTTTAGGACTCGCATACCATTTATGGTGTATCGTGCAGTTCAAACTTTCTCAGGTCGGAAAGCTTTCAGATAAGTTCACTGCAGATTTACCCGCTTAGAAAATCTATGAGCATAAGATTAATTCAACTGTTGCTTTTAGTGGCTGCGTTAAATCAATACTCCGAAAAAGTGCATACTTACTCAAAGTGGCGTTCTGACTGTATGAAACATCATTCGCGTTTTAATAACTAACGCACCAGATTGTGTGGCTAATGGTACTTGCTTTCGAATAGTGCCATGAAGTTCGATAATTATAGTGGCCGAAAAAAAGACTGGTTTCTGAAAGAATTTGGTGGTGTACCGGACAAACCTATTTGTCTAGAAACTAAGGGGTAACAATGAAGCTAACATTAAACAGCATTGTCTAGTTATCCACAAAACCACCGCCAATTCCCTTGCGTCTACTTTGCTTTCTTTGTTTTAAATTGTTACAGTGGAACAAGGTTCGCTGTGTTTTGCTCAAAGATGTTAAGCGGCTTTAAGATTTAGTCATTATATTTCGATACTATCAAGGCATGTGTTTTTGATTTGTTTGAATCCGTGAAAGTATGTGTTTTCGGAGTAGAAGTATAATATATTCATTTACTCGACTCAATATATCTGCCATTGGCAGAAAGGCATTCAAAGATACTTGCTGTTAAATTAATACTATATCATTATATCCTTTAGATTTAAGTATAAACTATTCTATGTGAGTACTATCGCAAATAAAAATCTATCTCACCTATTAACAATGATTTTTCAAGTTATTTCTTAATTTTTTAAAAGCGTACAACACAGTAATTTGGATGTCACCAATTTGGGATAGCATTGTTAGTGAGTACTATTTTTCGGTGTCGAGCAGTCGAGAAAATTGCATCCAACAATGTCTTGAAACACTTGCTTTCATTACATGATGCGACAAAGGTTACAAAAATTGTCCACATGCCGTTCGAAAAACGAAGCTCCGAGTATTTATTTAAAATCTGGTAGCACCAGCTTAGAGGGATCTTAGCTTGTGCTGCGGCGTCTGAAGATGGAGCTGTGGCTTCATCATGGGTATTTACCTAGATGTAAAGGACAGCAGGTCATGATGATGCCGACTTTCATTAGATGACAGGACTTGGTGTAGAATCAGTCTCTTACACCAGTTTTGTCCTGTGAATCCCCAATATAGGGATGGGCCTGGTAACGAAGTATTGAACGCGATCGAATTTCCGCTCCTCTTCTAGACTGGTCAGATGGCTGGCGAGCAAACTGCACTCCAATATTGGTCTTATGATGCAAGAGAAGAGGAGGGCGACAGCCCTTCAGAACAGCTACAGAAGCTGCGTTTGGAAGACCAGGTAATGCGAAGTTCGTCTAGATCTAACCTGTTCGTGTTGACCGCGAATTTCAAAGCGCATTTTTTAGGATACCCATAGTTTTATCACGGAAGTTGTGGGGTGTTGCAATTGACTGTCAAGAGTACAGGCACGGCTGTTACCAAACTTTATGAAAAGAGATTCAAATGGGTTGACCAATAGGCGGACTTCTACACACCAAATGGAGAGGTGACTGAGGTTTGCTCAAGTAAATCGCAGTCGTAAGGCGTGCAAACCAATATCAAGATCTTCAGTTCATCTATAAACAAGGCACAAGGGGTCCATGTAGCTAAAGTAGATCGTTAATAAAATTATGAACAATTTATTCCCCAGAACCAAACTTTGGGTATGCTACTTTTAGAATGATACCAATCGGTTTGATCCGTTCGAGTTTACCATACACTTTCGTCCAGCGAGAACCTTTGATCCACCGGTGCAGTGAACCACGAATACCGCACACTTGACATTTAAAGGTTGACCAGTTTGAAGTAACTTACCGAAGACGATGCTGAAATCGGTGCAGATCAGGTCTTAGACACTCCTTGGTTCACTTCCTCCAACTGAGCACGTATTCTCAAAAGCTGTTTGGTAATACGTGTCTATCATGAAAACATGCTTAGCGGTTGTCAGGAGATCACATAACCAAAACAGTCGTAGCAAATTATTTTCTTTAGCGTCTCAGATTAATTGGCCTGTAACTGTCCACTTTGAGGGAGTCACCGTATTTCGGTATAGACCTTGTCACCAAACATTTTCAGTCAATTGACAACAAACCACTTGTCAGCGTCCTGTTGAACAGATCAGTCAATGGAGGTTAGATGCAGGCCGATAGAGTCATGAGAACGGAGCCTGTCGCTATCAGCTTTCTTGGTGCCGTCAAGTTTGCTGAGAGCTTGTGCACATCTTCAACGCCGCAGAACAACCTGTAATGCTTGGTATATGCGTTACGTGTTGAAATCCGTGCAGTTAACTGGTCAGTTGCAAAGCGCAGTACGCCACCATCGCGGACGCACGCAAAGTGCCAGAGTTTAAGGGCTGTTCTTTTGGCAACTTTAGTACTGGAAGGTTACTTGTCAGCTTCAAGCGTCGCACGACGTAAGCAAAAAATATCTTTGTGGGATTTTCGCGGTGATTGCAAGTCACCCTTCGAAATAGAGGCGCTTGTACTTTTGTGCATTTTGGCTTGCAATCTGCTGTGTCGTATACTCTTAGTGCCGGTTAACTGGAGTGTACCGGGTGCACCTCGGCCAAAAACGTCTCGCTCTATGACAGGATTTAAACCTATTTAATGATTACAAAAGAGGGAAATTTATCGAACTAATGGCCGTAGAGCTGTTACTCGAAAACCTTGCCCTAGGTTACTGAGTCACAAGTGGAAAGGCACATCAATACGTCCTAGCTGTGTGATTGGTTTGCAACGCGTAATCGCATTGTGGACTGCGACTTGTACCGAATTGGTTTTTGGTCAGTCCGGCCCATGTGACTCTAAGGCAGGCATCGGATGGATATTCTGTGTTTCCCCACAATAACACCTAGCCCATGACCGCAATCAACTCTTACAATGAGTGCTGTAATTGACTTCATCTTAATCGTTAATCGTCGTGACAAATGTCGGTTGCGTTGACTCGGTGGCTTAGGGTAAACATTTCGGCTATTGCCCTAATGGCCTCAGATCTGGGTGCCTGCTAGCTCATCCTGATGAGATCATGTCTGTTGGACACAGTGTCATAGAGTGCAGTGCACTTAGTCAAGCAACACCCTATATCCATCTGTTTCAACAGCTGGGAATCAGGGAGAAGCGACCTCAACGCGTTTCATCCAATTCGTTGGCCACCTGAAGCGTGCATGCGAAAGGTAAACCCTTCCGATATTTCCACAGGTTCTTGACTTATACATACGTCCATATGTGGAATACGCAATACAGGACTAGGAGTCATGTCTGGGGAGAAATCTCACCGCCTTAGAGATTTCTTAACGCTAGGTAACCAAGAATGTATAGGGTCTATATAATTTGTCGTATGTACGAAGGCTCTAGATGCTCGAGGTCTTCAGCGGACAGTACCGGCAATTGCGGGAGAACCTCCTTTTGACTAACAATATTTTGATAGTTTCCAAGCAAATGGGCCGCTATTGGCTAGAGGTCAGGCACAACAGTGTTTTGAAAGACCAACATCTCTAGTTGACAGAGCATCCCAGTTGTTTGGAATGACGTCGGGGTTTCTTTTCTGTACGCGTTTCACAAGCGTGGAATGCCATACCAGAATCTCCCATATATGCTCGCACGCTGGTAGAGTTCAAAGCCCGAGTTGACTGTGCACGCATTTTGCTACACCAGGTCACATTACCCACTGTGGATTCCAAAACACGAGTGTCCTTTAGAGCATCCAGTGCCTGTCAACTGACAAAGTACATTCCATATTTTTCACCTCGTATGTGTTCACCAGGAGGAGACACGATATTCACCAACATCCCTTTTGCAGACATACCATGTGGATTCACCTTGAATTTACTGCTTACACTATGTATAATACAGTGAGTTCATCGCTGTAAAACCAATTTTGCTAACAAATGTTTCACTATTTGGAATTTCACAAATAAGCATCCTACGGGACCTGTGATGCTTTAGCTTATTTACTCCTATACAACGATCATTTCATTGGTTCCTTGTTACAATCCCAACGACTGAATTGATCAAGATTAACCTCAGTGCCATTCGCGGTACACGTTATGATTTTGCGTCGCAGTCCATTCACACAACCAGTATTACTAAATTATCCCTCCAATTAAATTGTAGGATTTTATCCACTAAGCTGTTCCAACATCGTGTCATTTAACCGTGTTCCGTTTCGAACCACTGTGACTTGATCAGTCAAAATTTCCTACACTTAAGTGACACAAATAGTTTACACTATTATGACTCTATCTACCATAACTGACCTGAAAGCACCAACAGATGCATTTGGTGCCAGAGCCAAATTCACTTGGCTCGCTGCTCGAGTCAGTCTGCTTAAGTCCGTTGTTCTGTAGTCTTAACCCAGCTGAAGTGCATTGTAGTGGTACAGTGACAGCGTTCTGTTGACAGGAAGAGCTGAGTGATCGCTTGCTGCCATTACATTCAGGAGCCAAATGACAAACTCATGTCATTCAAATACAGTTAGCACTAACTTTAGGTAAGCCAGAGTTGAGTGCTTTGCTATGCGCGTATCACATGCTGGCTTGATGTTGTCCTAACCCACGTACACTAAAGGATATAACCTGTGTGTCTCGACAGAAGTTAGTGTGCGACAAAGGTTGCATAACCGGAATTAATCTAAACAATTGTGGTTGGCTCTTTCTGCATGCCTCTGTGTTAACACTTGGATTAGTATGCCAAAACGGTATTCATTTTATCCCTTGGTTTTCTATTCACTCTTTTGTGATTCTCGTTTTGGCCATCCTACGGGATTTGCTAAACATCCGCTTTTTTCCCGTACTTAACATTGTTCCATTGTTCCTACCACAAGTACTGTTTTTAGCATACATTGCGTCGACCTGGTAATATCCTAAGCTAGGTTTCAACTTAGGTTATCATATACGAAGACAATTGAACTTTCGTTAGCAAAAGTTGAGGACGGCTACATCAGTCCCGGAAATGCGGCGGCTAATGCAAACAACTGACTAGGTGATTGTTATGTAAGGAACCGACGAGTAGCTCTGCGCACCTGAAGTGGATCGAGTAACACAGCTGTTCACGTAGGCCGTTGTCTTTTTGGCATGCGCCTACAAGTATCCCAAACAGAGAAGACTGGATATAGATCAAGATGACACCAAGATATTTCGATAGCCTATCACATCGAAAGTAATATTAGCCACTAGACTCAAGTTTATGGGTAAATATCTAAAATGATTGGACTTCGTCTCTGAGAGTTCAAATAACTCTAGTTATCCAGTCACAACGAAAGGGCACAAACCATCACACTTATACAGAAAATTGCAGCAACTGATAAATGCCAGAGGAACCATCAATAGAAATAAGAACCATCGGCCACCGGATGCTGCCAATCGCTGTCACAGTGTGTTCTTCCAAAGATTACAAGTTGTTTGAATTAACTGAAAAGCTGGAGAAATTACAGCATATCGCAACTAGAGTGATCCCGACCCTACGAAAGCTTCCGTATGAAAAACGTTGTGAAAGGCTCGGACTCTACACACTATCCTATCGCCGAGTAAGAATTGACCTTATTATGACCCATCGAGTACTACACTTGAATCACTTCCCCATACTGCGGCCAATATTTCACGTGCGGAAACCCTGTAACACCCGAGGACATCGTTACGAACTCAGGGTCCCCAGCATGAACAAAGTATTACATCAGCTTTGTATCGAACGAAGAATCGTAAACTTATGGAATACACTACCTGAAGGATTAATAGAGGCCGATTCTGTGAAGTGTTTTAAAACCCATGCCGACGATTATTTTGGAAGCCTGTGCTTTTGCAAAATGATGCACATACAATGCCAAAAGAATACATTGTGTGCCCGGAAATAATGACATGCACAAATTTCTAACAAACAAGGATAAACGATTAACAGACCTGACACAACTGCTGTTAATTCACAAGTAAATTTTAATTTTTCGTAATTTGATAGAGTTGTACAGAAACCTTTCTACTTGCTCTTAAATACAGTCTCAGTCTCAGTCTCAGAAGAATATGGATGTGTATAATATCATTTCCCTTGAACGGTTGAAAAACAGCGATGTATTGTTTAAATGCAGTTCATTACGTTACATATTTATTCACCCTCAAACAAGTGGCTTACTGTTAATTACGTGCAAACTTGCACATCTTTCTTTTAGAATAAGGATCTAGTTTACAAATTGATCAATACGTATACGGATGGCCAGCGTGCATTTTCTTACGTCAGCTGAGGACTGTATCTCATATGCACTTTATAATACTTCTTGGTGTAGGAGCCCATAACCTATTTATGCATACACTTTTCTTGTTCTCTTACCTACTGATGCAAACATGACAACAACATCCATTACTAGCATTAATTGTCCATCATTCTGGAGAAAAATACAAACAGCCCGTGCAATCTACTAGATGAATTATCAGTCAAGCAGCCACTTGTTGTCAAAATGTGAAGCCTAATGCAAATATTTGATAAGTGGGGGCGTAATGTGTGCAAGTAACAAAAGCTCTGCTGACGCATAAAATCAAATGATTGATGTCTGTACAGATAAATATGTAGGGGTGTAGGCCGGACATAGCTCTGAACATTAGGTTAATGGAAGTTGAAACACTGAGTCCCCTTCAACCACTTCATTAACGCAGGAAGAAAACATAGGTTGCGATATGTTGACATTTCGATTGTTCTCATCAGTCACTACGCAATACAGGGAAAACACAGCACGCAATATATAGGTCCACCCTTAGTAACATAGATAAGCAGATAAAACTGATGAAAATGACGTAATCAGGTCCAAAGCAATCTAATTGAATGCCTCAATTGTTTCTGGGCACACAGCACGGGACATTTCAAACTTATCAGCAGCTCCTCGCCAATTACCAACAACGTCGCGTTCCTACTGCGCAATAACACCTTGGATGAATCGGCCGGGTTCACCTGGTGACGAGTCGTCATGAGGTGTTTGGTGATAGAGTAGGCAGGGTTCCGATTCATTCTGATTACGTCATTCTCATCAGTTTTATCTGCTTATCTATGTTACTAAGTGTTGACCCTATATATTGTGTGTTGTGTTTTGCCTGTATTGCTTGGCGACTGACGAGAACAATCGAAATGTTAACATATAGCAACCTATATATTCTTACTGCGTTAATGAAAGTAGCAAACCCGCCCCCCCCTTTGGAGAGTATGCGTCATTAACCTGACAACCCTTAATTTGCTAATCAATAAATATTGACCCATCAGACAAAGGACAAATCGGTCAAACTGAAGACCCTGGGATACATCACTGATCGGAAGTAGGAGTTAAAATATTAATCTACAATGCCAAAGTAATCTCGATGTTTGAATATTGCTTAATGAAGACCCATAACTCTACAATGGAATCCGTAAAGAGATCACGGCCAAGACAAACTCCAAGCAGTGTAAACAGTACGCAATTTTACAAGATTTGAGTTTGTTTTGACCGTGAACTTCTTCCAACATTAAGCTGAATTTGTTTTACAATGAGTGCAAAAGGGCAGCCTAGAGCATTTTGCTGATTCGCTATGGTATTTTTTCTAGGCAAAGTGTAGGAGATGGTTTCTTAGGAATGGGGCTAATTACTTGCTGAAGCGTTCTGATTGCTTGCATAGGAAGAGCTCTCCGTAAGAGGATCGCTAATTAATAGTGTTTTACTCAAAACATAACTGCTTACTCAACTAGACGGGGTTGTTCTAATCACCGTTCCGACGTAATGCTCCAAGTGATTGACAGTTTGCAGCCACGATTATGCCACAAATCTCAGACATGCAGTACTAAATTGTCTAATAATGTTCATCTGTAAAACGAATATATCATTCCGATCCACTTTGCCTGCTTAATTTATTATTTGCTAAACTAAAAATAATCTGAAAATTATGAGTACATAAGAATTTATAAAGAATAAAACGTAAATGCACGCAGTTGCGTCTACTTTTTAGTCAAACTTCATTTAAATGTTAGTCGAATTTATTCGAAGGTACTTAATAATTTCGCCTATAGGCTACTGCAATTCTTATAAACTCGAAGAAAAACAAAGCACAACCAACAATGCAAAACCGCTTAATCTGTTTGATAAAACATAAGTCGATACTGACACATAAATTACTCAGAGGGAATTCGTTATTTGCTAATAGGATCGTTTTTTGAATAACAATCAAATTTATCATAAACTCTGAGATATCTATAGTTAATAGTCTGGTACACGGCGTACACCTTGCCTCCGCCACAAGTTATGAAGTACTGTTAACGTAGTCCAAGCAGCCAGATATTTCATCAGCAGCAGTTTACATAGATGCCGGTTTTGGTGAGTATATTTATCTAAGATAACCCAACAATCCTATCTTCCACAAGTATTCCAAACCATTGCTAACTCTCATTTTGTTGATTAAAGTAAGACCAGATCCATTAAAAGCGTTTTTCTCTTGACAAACTGTCTCTTATTTGTGCATTCCGCATTGTTGCATTCCGCAAATTGAAATGCTCGTGATTGTAAATCTAATAATAGTACCTGTGAATGATGTTTATAAAAGTAACGTGTATCTGAAATGCAGTATTGGATAGGTACTACGCTTTAGGTGAGACGCAGGATAAAGTGGTACAATTCCGCAGGGAGGTCAGATTCTGTAATGGATTTAGCTACATCGGCTGTAGTGCTACTAGTTGACATCCTCGTGTTGCCGTAGATGCTTAAAATGTGACACTTGGTAAGGTAAAATATAACCGGGGTGCCCATATATCTTTTGCCATAAGATAATGTCATTTATACCTTTTGAGATGCTTTTATGCACATGTTATGCTAAAATTCAAAGGAAGCGAGCGGAATGACAAACCAACTTTGTGTTTCACACAATTTCAACTGTATGACATGTTCGAATAATTCGAACATTCCATTGCTTCCGGATTTCGTGCGAGTAATATTAGAATAATTAGCAAACTATTTTAATCGAATCAGGACTATCTGCATTATTAAGTTTTGTTACCCGTGGTCACTGATACTTTAACCGACCACTCTTGGAATGTACGTAAGGGAAAGTTGGGTTAACCATAATAATCCAATCTGCCTCTTTGTGACACTGATATCTAAGTTTTGATTGCTGAAATTCCTGTAACGCAGATTGCTACGTAATTTGTCCCTGTCGTACAAGCACCAACATGCAGCTGCTTATGGCACGAATAAGAAAATTATGGCCTTGTTAACCACGCTCGGTAGAAACGGGCAGGCTAACGACGGAGAGATAAAATTTGTTCAATTATTTACTAGTGCCACAAAATTGCCATATATTGGCGATGGAAATTGATTTTGTCCCTAGAAATGGATATGATTAGAATTTATGATAACAGTTATTAAACATATAAAATGTCGAGTTGCTTATTAATATGTATTGCAACAACCGAGTTGGAAGTTATATTCCAGTCAACTTTTACATGACTACAGAATAGCAAGACGTTCGCAAAATAACCAAACACAATCGGTTCTCTCATAATATGTTGACTGAAGTATTAATAATATCCCACATAAGCGCTGTACAACGCACATAATAGATGCACTTATAAGAAATGCACAAATTACATCGTGAGCATCTAGAAAGAATCTGCCACTTTTGTTATCCAGCTAAGATTACCATTGTGAATCTTCCCTGCTTCGGAGTTACTCCCGCTTCCAAACTTTTTTGAATAAGTTGGTTCTATGATTTTATGCCCATCAAACCGCTTATTTATATAACCACCTACTAAAAATTATCTGTGATGTGTTCTACTCAGGTTTAATTACCGAGTGACTATTTTTACTTTGCAGTTAAGCTCGAGTAGGATACAGTTGTGGCGTAATTGTACTTGGACCTATAGAGTCCGGGTTTGATGCGCGACCACTCTAGCAGCTTCTAGTGACACAAAGATGGATTGATCCTGATAAAATAATATAAATATTGAAACAAATACATTTATTTTATCCATTGAAACGTTGGCCATGGTCAGATATTCCTGCTGTTTTGACAAATTGAATTCAGATAATGAATGGAAGACGGCTGGGTAATCGGATGCTAAAGGCTAATCTTCCTTATTTGTTCCGTTTCTAAGTTATATCAATCATATTAAGACATAAAATTGTTATTAGTTAATGG
This sequence comes from Dicrocoelium dendriticum, assembly GCA_944474145.2. Lineage (NCBI taxonomy): Eukaryota > Metazoa > Platyhelminthes > Trematoda > Plagiorchiida > Dicrocoeliidae > Dicrocoelium > Dicrocoelium dendriticum. The sequence continues at coordinate 32,167,880 of OX104059.1, read as the reverse complement.
TTTAAAATTGTAACTAATATGCTAATTTGGGTTAATACTAAAATCTTTATAAATACGATAGTTTTCCTCAGTCAAATTCAACAGTTGGTTCTGTTCCACCTCATCTATGTAGAAAATAAAATTGAGCAGATGAAGCGGCGGCTTACTGAATGAACGATGAAATATTAGCTTTTTTTAAAGACGCAGTGAACTACACCTCATAACTGGTGATGTATTATACGCGCGATAAATCAAAACCATGTTAGCTAGTCGAACCAAAGACATGTTTACACAGCTTTACATTAAAAATTTCAGAGAGTAATAAATGTATGTTAATAAAAACGGGAAGTATGGCCATTATTCATTTATATTCCACATCGACCCGATCAAACCCTACTCGAATGGGCAACTCAGCGATGCAATCCTGTGCCATGTATCACTAAGTTTCACACAGACGCGTATCTGACAGTAATGTGGCTTACTTATGCCTGACAGATTTTACGAATGGGATATATTTTCTGGTTAGTTTTGGACTACGTATGTTTACTGGAACACGTTTTGCTCACGTCACCAGTGGGTTAGCAGTCACTTGTTATCATCATCTTCATTATCATCATCATCAACAGCAGTACATCAGCCATTTGAACTTATGCTTCGCTGCCATACAACCATGAGGACCTATGAAATAAAGACTGAGAAGAGGGAGAGAAGGGGGACTTAGTTGAAAACCTTAATGACCTAAGCAAACATTCAGGGCCAAGGCGCCCACACCTAGTGTCAACAACATCCCGTCACAAACAGCTGGCTATCGTGCGAATATAAGACGTCATCGGCAAGACAGCTTCCTTGCGGCTTTCACTGCCACGCGTCATAAGCTGCCATTACCCCGCAGATAACTCAGAATCCAGCATACTTTAAACAGACAATCCGATTAGAAGACGGTAGCAGACGCGCCACTGGTGTCGGTTGCGTGTCATGTCCTGTAAAGTCTTGAGCCAAGCACAGGGCGAGTCACGTGGACTCCAGCTCGGAAGGCTAGACGGACCAAAGGCACCCACTTTGGTCGTCAGTGACTTAATTTCCCGCTGCCAAGTCAACTTCTCTCCACGTCGAGCTTTGCGCCAACCTACACCTGGCAGACTAAACAAGGCCCTCCTAGGTAAGCGGTGACCAGGCATACGTAGCACGTGCCCGAGCCAACGCAACTTATTCAGTGCTATCTGTTGTTCTATGGAGCTAGCATGATTATCACCAACTAGTACTCGCCTGCGCACATCATCGTTGCGGACACACTGGTGCCATCCGACTCCAGCGATGCTTCGCAGACAACGATGATCAAAGACTTGAAGGCGCCTCAAATCTTCAGACCGAAGGGGCCAAGTTTCACTACCATAGAGCAGAGCGGCCCTCACTGTGGCCTTGTATGCCCGGCCTTTCAGACAGAGGGAAACTCCTCTCTGTCGCCAAGGAAGCCGCAGGTTACAGAAGGTAGCTCTGGCTTTTGCAATGCGTGAGCTGACGTCAGTTTCTATACGCCCATCATTGCTGATGCGGCTGCTAAGATAAGTGAAATGATCAACCACCTCGAGTTCCTCGTTAGCAAGCGTCGTGGTCATCAAGTGGCTGGTGGTCCTGTGGCAACAATTTGCACTTTGAAGGTGCGGAGTGCATACCAACTAATGGGACCACTACAGAGAGGCTATTCAGGGTTGATTGAACCGCAACATCATCGTTGAGCATGACGATATCGTCCGCATAATCTAGATCAAATAACCTTTAACCGGGCAGCACTTCAACGCCTACATGGTGCGATTCCGCAAGGGAAAATTCCATGATAGAATCCAAGACGAAATGAAACCAATTTGGCAAATCGGACAACCCTGACGAACGCCACTTGTCGTCGGAAAGCTATCCGATAGGACACCGTAGACCTTGACGCGGCCTGTAGTTTTCGAGTATAGAGCACGTAGGATGTCCACATATTTCGTGGAAACAACTTTCCGCGCAAGTATTTCGAACGGAATTGATCGATCGACTAAATCGAATGCACTCTTGAAATGGAGGAACACAGCTATTGTCAGTCTGCGGTATGGGTGGCGCTGCACTAGCACCTGCCGCAAAGTGAAAATGTGGACTATATAGCCACGTCTTGGGCGGATACCGGCCTGCTCTTTCCTAATTCGGGATTCCCGTTCCGCAGTGAGGCGACGAACGATAATCAGGGCCGCTAACGTTGTCACAACTGGCTTTACGCTAATACTCCTGGGGTTTGCACAGTCTATGCAACTGCCCATTTTGTATTTTGCCACTATAATCGATTGGCTCCATTCAGCCGGGACGCTCTCTTCCTTACAGATACATTCGAATAGGGAGGTCAGTGCCTTGCAGAGGACCTCACCTCCATCCTTAAATAGTGCATGTGGGAGGTAATCCGGGGTAGCGGCACGAAAAGGATTAAGGGTTTTTATCGCCTTTCTGACCTCGGCCTCCGAACGAGGCTCTAAACTAACTGTCCATGGCTCGTCCTGCATCATCTGAGTAGTAAGAGGTCCTGGAGCAGGGGGCCAGCTGAGCTGTTCTTTAGAGTGTTCCACCCAGCGAGCCAAACGGCGCTCCTTACTGTGTATCAGCGCACCCGCGCTGTCTCTGATTGTCTCACTGACGCCCGGTTTTCTGGGACCAGTGGTGCGGATTAGCTGGAAGAACTTGCGGTAAGTGCCTACTGCTCCTGCCTCCTCCATTTCTTGAGCCCTACTGGTCCACCAGGTTTCCTTGTCAGCACGTAGGCTCTGCTTTAGTTCACGCCTAATAGCCCGTCTGGTCACATTGTATTCAGAGCCAGCCGGGAGGTGTCTTCTAGATTCCAACAGGTTCACCGACCTCTCGGATATCCAGTGACTGGTGCGGCGACGATGGATAGTGCCACAAGCAGATACTCCTGCGTCGTGCTTGGCGGCCGAGATCCTATTCCACTGAAGCTCAGTGTCATTAGAACAAGACAGCGGAATTGCGGTATGCAGCGCTTCATAATAGGCTTTCCTGACAAAGGACTGAGGCAATTTCTCCGTTGCCAATCATAGGGGACGCTTGGTGCACCTCCCGATAAACTTCATGGAGAAACGACAGCGTACCAAGGCATGAGCACCGTCGACACATGTACTCCAGTACGAGTGGTAATTTCAGCAGTTTCGGACAAGCAAGACACATCAATACTGAGTGTGTCCAAGGTGTGTGCGAGTGCAGCCTGTTGACCTGTTTGTCTTAGAGTGAGGACGTTGAATGTCGCCATGGTAAAGGGATAGCGGGGCCTTATAAGGGACTATTGCAGATCGGCGTTTGATAAGTGCTGTGAGATAGTAGCTGTAGATGGCTCTACTCCATTGGCACTTCGGTTGCTGTCAATTAAGCTAAGAATTATTAAAGGAAGTTTAGTAATGGGGGCCGGGATGGGAGTAAGAGAAAAAGGTGGAAAAGAAAGAAGGGAGGCGCCAGCAGTAGCATGTTTTTGATTGTCCACCCTGCTGTATGCAGCAGATAAGGCGACCCTTGCTAATCTGCTCCACGTCCGATGCAGGATGAAGTTTATGTTTGAAGAAGATGTCATGGTTGTATGTGGGCTGAGATATTTCCAGGGCGCCCAGACCTAGACAGGAGGACGATTAGGGTCCTCATCCAAAGCCTTGGCTCAAAAGCCTCTCCGAAAGGCAGCGTGGGGGTGGCAATGATTTAGTTTTAGGAAATGGGCGCCATCCCAGTTCAAACCCCCAACCTGGAGGACCAGGAGACCGAGTTTGCCTGATCTCTCACCATTGACCAACCTGGTTGAAATATCTCTCAAGTTGCCCGAAGACATCACCCAGTATAGCTCAATGGGTCAATGAGTTACGTAAACCGTCGTACTACGTTAAGGTCCAGTCTCGTTGCGAAGGAGTCACTTGTCAAGCTTTCACAAAATTAGCGGTGGCTATGGCAGAATCAGCTAAGAGCTCTTTCGACATATAACAAGCACTACTCCAGCTTACTAAACGGTTCCGCTGACCGGAGTACAGTATAACACGGGAACTCGAGCAGTCATGAAAATATACCATTTTGTGATTCACTGTCTATTGATGAGGGACCACAAGTAAATTAAGGATATCGTGAGCAGTGCAGCTCCGCCCGCTCTTAAGTGGCAGATCACTTATGAATGACACGAATCTACCAATGAGTCAATAAATTACATAGAATCCTGCTTACATATTTGAGTACTAGTTTAAACAACTTTCCTTTATGCAGGGGCTCTTGTCTGAACAACTTAATGGACTATGAAACGACGAGGATATAGGAGATAGGTGCACGCGGTTGCGAAGAAAATGCTCTTTCAAGTCACATTGCAAGGATAATTTCACTATACAGAAGACAACTAAGCTCTAAGTCATGGTTAGGCATACTAGTTGCGAGGTGACTCAGGTTGTTGCCACTAAGGTAAATGGTAATTCGCTGGTTTCCCAGCCGATGGAAGTAAACTAAATCAAGGCTGATACACACTTCATATACCATTTCGTGTGGTACTGTGCAACCAATTACATAGAGCGGAACGATAGGCGGCCGAGTGTTAGGATAAAGAAATAGGTGCCAAGCCGTCTGTAAAATGAACTTCATCGGCATACATGCAGCCTCAATCCATGCTTGTCTAGGCCACAATCCTTCGAAGGAGAAAGCACATACTGCACACTCGTAACTGGATACAGATTGGTTTATCTTATAAATTATGTTGCGCCACCGTAATCCCGGGATCATTCATTTGGTTAGCGCTATCGCAAAAGATTAGATAATGCTATCCACGTGTTGCCGAAAATCCTAGTTCGTCCAATGTAGGTGAAATTCCGTCATTCATTTTGTCTCTCAAGGTTGTGTGTACACACGTATTGGTAGGAAAAACTTGCATAAACGATAATGCCATGTACTGAGGAGATAATAAGAAACGTACGTAAATATCAGTCTTCTTTATCCTGCGTCGCTTTTTACAATACCGTCGATAATTAATTACTTTAATTCAAGCCCTTATAGAACTTTGCTTCAGCTATATTACGTTGTTACATGTTCAGGTACTTCTGTTCTATGCTCAACGGCATGCGTTAACTTATTTTTTGGTTACTTCTATAGATACTTAGAGCACATTCGTGGTTAAATTGAGGAAAATTATAAATACTTTATCAAATACTAGTGCACGTGAGTATGTTGCGGTTGCGTTATGCAAAGACCATATCCTCGTAGATTTCTAAAGTCATTATCCGATTAGATTCTTTACAGCCCTGCAAATTTGTACGACGAACAATGAGTTATCACGGGATAAATGCAATTGCTTGATACGTCCCATAGTATGTTTGTGATAAATACAATTACTGACAAATGGTTGGAAGCAACAAGAGTGATATCTCTGTGTAGTTGCATCTAATGTTTTTATGCACAAATTCCCCTTATTATGGAGTGCGCTAGAGGTATTTTATATCGGTAAAGTGATTGTCGAGAAGATTCTTAAATTCAGATACCGGCTTTGCCTCATCTGCGTGCTACGAAGAGTTGTTCCATACATTCCTCTCTCTTCGTTCGAAAATGGGTTGTTGGTCTACCTGCTTCAAACCGCTGCAAACTTTTACCCATGTCCTCTTTTGTTGTTTGGTCTGCGCAGATGCAGCAGCAACTTGGGCTATTTACCGAGATGTTATATCCGGTGCGTCATAATGAGGTCCGCCCGCGGTCGACAGTAAACTAGGGTGTAAAGTCCTATTTACTAATACCACTCTTGGTACGGCACACCTCGCAATTTGGGAATCATCCAGTTGGTCACACGCTGCACTCGCTCATTTGGTGCACACACCTGGTCATTTGCAAATACGGTGGCGAAGTGTGCTGCCAATGCGAACGCACGTCCAGTGCCTTCTAACACTGGCTCCTTGTCTGCAGATCATAGGCGCCACTTCAATTAGGCGAAAAACCGCTTGGGAGCAGTTTTGTGGTGGCTGCAGGCTGATATTCAAAGTTTTGAGCTTTGCTGTTTTCGCTTTGTTACAGACATTTCGTCGTAACATGTACTCCTGGTAATCCTCGTCAGAGCCAGATAACACGAACTTGTTCCGTAGTCTGCGTCGTCGTCGGGCCAGTATACTGTACTCCTCTTTGAACCAGCATGGTCTGACTGGCCCAACTTTCCGATACTTGAGGGGTATAAATCGGGCGCAAAACTACTTCATTCCTTGTTAACGATAGTTTAACACATCATAACAGAGTAATCCTCTGAACACGAACATTCCATTCGATTCTCTGCTCGAGTGCGACAATTAAATTCCGCTTTCCGATAGCTAAATACTGGCTCCAACGAACGAGAATACAGCAGCGGCAGCTCCAAGCTGGCTAGCATCATCAAGAGATCACTCACTCTTTGGGGCTCCCAAATCTGAATGTCATGCATACGTTGGTCACAGATGGACAAAGTAGGTCTAAGCACCATGAATCTTACGGACACTTATGCGAGTCGACTGGTTGATGTGCAATATGGCCCTAATTGTAAATATCAACTTCGCGAACTTCCTCTCGACTTCACAATGGCCGGGGAGTAGTTTATCTTTTAGCCACTGTATTCCAGGTATGTTCAAATCGCCCATGTGTAGGAACAGCGGAAGAATTATGTGGTTGCGTAGATGCGGCAAACAATCTAAGCAGCGGCTAAGTGAACTTCGATATTATATGCTGACAAGCATTTTGCAGATTATGATGTCAATCAAAAACAGTAACTGCTCAGGCAGACCATCAGCGGTTTGGTAATTGCTCACTGGTTTAACACGCAAGGAAGGTCTTATGTAAATCAGAAGGCCAACGTGAAAATTTAATGGTCTATCACAACGAAAGGAAGATTAGGCGCTGGTTTCCACTTTTTCGGTGGTTAAACCGGAGTCTTGTTACAGACCTAATAA
>OX104059.1:32130790-32160451 GCA_944474145.2 Dicrocoelium dendriticum | reverse complement strand
TCATCCTTCATCGGACCTGGAGCAGATTAGCAAGGGTCGCCTTATCTGCTGCATACAGCAGGGTGGACAATCGAAAACATGCTACTGCTGGCGCCTCCCTTCTTTCTTTTCCACCTTTTTCTCTTACTCCCATCCCGGCCCCCATTACCAAACTTCCTTTAATAATTCTTAGCTTAATTGACAGCAACCGAAGTGCCAATGGAGTAGAGCCATCTACAGCTACTATCTCACAGCACTTATCAAACGCGATCTGCAATAGTCCCTTATAAGGCCCCGCTATCCCTTTACCATGGCGACATTCAACGTCCTCACTCTAAGACAAACAGGTCAACAGGCTGCACTCGCACACATCTTGGACACAGTATTGATGTGTCTTGCTTGTCCGAAACTGCTGAAATTACCACTCGTACTGGAGTACATGTGTCGACGGTGCTCATGCCTTAGGTACGCTGTCGTTTCTCCATGAAGTTTATCGGGAGGTGCACCAAGCGTCCCCTACGATTGGCAACGGAGAAATTGCCTCAGTCCTCCGTCAGGAAAGCCTATTATGAAGCGCTGCATACCGAAATTCCGCTGTCTTGTTCTAATGACACTGAGCTTCAGTGGAATAGGATCTCGGCCGCCATGCACGACGCAGGCGTATCTGCTTGTGGCACTATCCATCGTCGCCGCACCAGTCACTGGATATCCGAGAGGTCGGTGAACCAGTTGGAATCTAGAAGACACCTCCCGGCTGGCTCTGAATACAATGTGACCAGACGGGCTATTAGGCGTGACCTAAAGCAGAGCCTACATGCTGACAAGGAAACCTGGTGGACCAGTAGGGCTCAAGAAATGGAAGAGGCAGGAGCAGTAGGCACTTACGGCAAGTTCTTCCAGCAAATCCGCACCACTGGTCCCAGAAAACCGGGCGTCAGTGAGACAATCAGAGAGAGCGCGGGTGCGCTGATACACAATAAGGAGCGCCGGTTTGCTCGCTAGGGTGGAACACTCTAAAGAACAGCTCAGCTGGCCCCCTGCTCCAGGACCTCTTACTACTCAGATGATGCAGGACGAGCCATGGACAGTTAGTTTAGAGCCTCGTTCGGAGGCCGAGGTCAGAAAGGCGATAAAAACCCTTAATCCTTTTCGTGCCGCTACCCCGGATTACCTCCCACATGCACTATTTAAGGATGGAGGTGAGGTCCTCTGCAAGGCAATGACCTCCCTATTCGAATGTATCTGTAAGGAAGAGAGCGTCCCGGCTGAATGGAGCCAATCGATTATAGTGGCAAAATACAAAATGGGCAGTTGCATAGACTGTGCAAACCCCAGGAGTATTAGCGTAAAGCTAGTTGTGACAACGTTAGCGGCCCTGATTATCGTTCGTCGCCTCACTGCGGAACGGGAATCCCGAATTAGGAAAGAGCAGGCCGGTATCCGCCCAAGACGTGGCTATATAGTCCACATTTTCACTTTGCGGCAGGTGCTAGTGCAGCGCCACCCATACCGCATACTGACAATAGCTGTGTTCCTCCATTTCAAGAGGGCATTCGATTTAGTCGATCGATCAATTCCGTTCGAAATACTTGCGCGGAAAGTTGTTTCCACGAAATATGTGGACATCCTCCGTGCTCTATACTCGAAAACTACAGGCCGCGTCAAGGTCTACGGTGTCCTATCGGATAGCTTTCCGACGACAAGTGGCGTTCGTCAGGGTTGTCCGATTTGCCAAATTGGTTTCATTTCGTCTTGGATTCTATCATGGAATTTTCACTTGCGGAATTTCACTATGTAGGCGTTGAAGTGCTGCCCGGTTAAAGGTTATTTGATCTAGATTATGCGGACGATATCGTTTTGCTTTCCGATGATGTTGCGGTTTAATCAACCCTGAATGGCCTCTCTGTAGTGGTCCCATTAGTTGGTATGCACTCCGCACCTTCAAAGTGCAAAGTGTTGCCACAGGACCACCAGCCACTTGATGACCACGACGCTTGCTAACGAGGAACTCGAGGTGGTTGATCATTTCACTTATCTTGGCAGTTGCGTCAGCAATGATGGGCGCATAGAAACTGGCGTCAGCTCACGCATTGCAAAAGCCAGAGCTACCTTCTGTAACCTGCGGCTTCCTTGGCGATAGAGGGGAGTTTCCCTCAGTCTGAAAGGCCGGGTATACAAGGCCACAGTGAGGGCCGTTCTGCTCTATGGTAGTGAAACTTGGCCCCTTCGGTCTGAAGATTTGAGGCGCCTTCAAGTCTCTGATCATCGTTGTCTGCGAAGCATTGCTGGAGTCGGATGTCACTAGCGTGTCCGCAACGATGATGTGCGCAGGCAAGTACTAGTTGGTGATAATCATGCTAGCTCCATAGAACAACAGATAGCACTGAATAAGTTGCGTTGGCTCGGGCACGTGCTATATATGCCTGGTCACCGCTTACCTAGGAGGGCCTTGTTTAGTCTGCCAGGTGTAGGTTGGCGCAAAGCTCGACGTGGAGAGAAGTTGACTTGGCAGCGGGAAATGAACTCACTGACGACCAAACTGGGTGCCTTTGGTCCATCTAGCCTTCTGAGCTGGAGTCCACATGACTCGCCCTGTGATTGGCTCAAGACTTTACAGGACATGACACGCAACCGACACCAGTGGCGCGTCTGCTACCGTCTTCTAATCGGATTGTCTGTTTAAAGTATGCTTGATTCTGAGTTATCTGCGGGGTAATGGCAGCTTATGACGCGTGGCAGTGAAAGCCGCAAGGAAGCTGTCTTGCCGATGCCGTCTTATATTCGCACGACAGCCAACTTTTGTGACGGGATGTTGTTGACACTAGGTGTGGGCGCCTTGGCCTTGAATGTTTGCTTAGGTCATGAAGGTTTTCAACTAAGTCCCCCTTCTCTCCCTCTTCTCAGTCTTTATTTCATAGGTCCTCATGGTTGTATGGCAGCGAAGCATAAGTTCAAATGGCTGATGTACTGCTGTTGATGATGATGATAATGAAGATGATGATAACATGTGACTGCTAACCCACTGGTGACGTGAGCAAAACGTGTTCCAGTAAACATACGTAGTCCAAAACTAACCAGAAAATATATACCATTAGTAAAATCTGACAGGCATAAGTAAGCCACATTACTGTCAGATACGCGTCTGTGTGAAACTTAGTGATACATGGCACAGGATTGCATCGCTGAGTTGCCCATTCGAGTAGGGTTTGATCGGGTCGATGTGGAATACAAATGAATAATGGCCATACTTCCCGTTTTTATTAACATACATTTATTACTCTCTGAAATTTTTAATGAAAAGCTGTGTAAACATGGCTTTGGTTCGACTAGCTAACATGGTTTTGATTTATCGCGCGTATAATACATCACCAGTAATGAGGTGTAGTTCACTGCGTCTTTAAAAAAAAGCTAATATTTCATCGTTCATTCAGTAAGCCGCCGCTTCATCTGCTCAATTTTATTTTCTACATAGATGAGGTGGAACAGAACCAACTGTTGAATTTGACTGAGGAAAACTATCGTATTTATAAAGATTTTAGTATTAACCCAAATTAGCATATTAGTTACAATTTTAAACCATTAACTAATAACATTTTTATGTCTTAATATGATTGATATAACTTAGAAACGGAACAAATAAGGAAGATTAGCCTTTAGCATCCGATTACCCAGCCGTCTTCCATTCATTAGCTGAATTCAATTTGTCAAAACAGCAGGAATATCTGACCATGGCCAACGTATCAATGGATAAAATAATGTATTTGTTATCAATATTTATATTATTTTATCAGGATCAATCCATCTTTGTGTCACTTGAAGCTGCTAGAGTGGTCGCGCATCAAACCCGGACTCTATATGTCCAAGTACAATTACGCCACAACTGTATCCTACTCGAGCTTAACTGCAAAGTAAAAATAGTCACTCGGTAATTAAACCTGAGTAGAAACCATCACAGATAACTTTTAGTAGGTGGTTATATAAATAAGCGGTTTGATGGGCATAAAATCATAGAACCAACTTATTCAAAAAAGTTTGGAAGCGGGAGTAACTCCGAAGCAGGGAAGATTCACAATGGTAATCTTAGCTGGATAACAAAAGTGGCAGATTCTTTCTAGATGCTCACGATGTAATTTGTGCATTTCTTATAAGTGCATCTATTATGTGCGTTGTACAGCGCTTATGTGGGATATTATTAATACTTCAGTCAACATATTATGAGAGAACCGATTGTGTTTGGTTATTTTGCGAACGTCTTGCGATTCTGTAGTCATGTAAAAGTTGACTGGAATATAACTTCCAGCTCGGTTGTTGCAATACATATTAATAATCAACTCGACATTTTATATGTTTAATAACTGTTATCATAAATTCTAATCATATCCATTTCTAGGGACAAAATCAATTTTCATCGCCAATATATGGCAATTTTGTGGCACTAGTAAATAATTGAACAAATTTTATCTCTCCGTCCTTAGCCTGCCCGTTTCTACCGAGCGTGGTTAACAAGGCCACATTTTTTCTTATTCGTGCCATAAGCAGCGGCATGTTGGTGCTTGTACGACAGGGACAAATTCCGTAGCAATCTGCGTTACAGGAATTTGCAGCAATCAAAACTTAGATATCAGTGTCACAAAGGGGCAGATTGGAGTATTATGGTTAACCCAACTTTCCCTTACGTACATTCCAAGAGTGGTCAGTTAAAGTATCAGTGACCACGGGTAACAAAACTTAATAATGCAGATAGTCCTGATTCGATTAAAATAGTTTGCTAATTATTCTAATATTACTCGCAAGAAATCCGGAAGCAATGAAATGTTCGAATTATTCGAACATGTCATACAGTTGAAATTGTGTGAAACACAAAGTTGGTTTGTCATTCTGCTCGCTTCCTTTGAATTTTAGCATAACATGTGCATAAAAGCATCTCAAAAGGTATAAATGACATTATCTTATGGCAAAAGATATATGGGCACCCCGGTTATATTTTACCTTACCAAGTGTCACATTTTAAGCATCTACGGCAACACGAGGATGTCAACTAGTAGCACTACAGCCGGTGTAGCTAAATCCATTACAGAATCTGACATCCCTGCGGAATTGTACCACTTTATCCTGCGTCTCACCTAAAGCGTAGTACCTATCCAATACTGCATTTCAGATACACGTTACTTTTATAAACATCATTCACAGGTACTATTATTAGATTTACAAGCACGAGCATTTCAATTTGCAGAATGCAACAATGCGGAATGCACAAATAAGAGACAGTTTGTCAAGAGAAGAAACGCTTTTAATGGATCTGGTCTTACTTTAATCAACAAAATGAGAGTTAGCAATGGTTTGGAACACTTGTGGAAGATAGGATTGTTGGGTTATCTTAGATAAATATACTCGCCAAAACCGGCATCTATGTAAACTGCTGCTGATGAAATATCTGGCTGCTTGGACTACGTTAGCAGTACTTCATAACTTGTGACTGAAGCAAGGTGTACGCCGTATACCAGACTAGATATCTCAGAGTTTATGGTAAATTTGATTGTTATTCAAAAAACGGTTCTATTAGCAAATAACGATTTTCCTCTGAGTAATTTATATGTCAGTATCGACTTATGTTTTACCAAACAGATTAAGCGGTTTTGCATTGTTTGGTTGTGCTTTGTTTTTCTTCGATTTTATAAGAAGTGCAGTAGCCTGTAGGCGAAATTATTAAGTACCTTCGAATAAATTCGACTAAGATTTAAATGAAGTTTGACTAAAAAGTAGACGCAACTGCGTGCAGTTACGTTTTATTCTTTATAACTTCTTATGTACTCATAAATTCCAGATTCTTTTTAGTTTAGCAAACAATAAATTAAACAGGCAAAGTGGATGGGAATGATATATTTGTTTTACAGATGAACATTATTAGACAATTTAGTACTGAGTGTGTGAGATTTGTGGTATAATCGTGGCTGCAAACTGTCAATCACTTGGAGCATTACGTCGGAACGGTGATTAGAACAACCCCGTCTAGTTGAGTAAGCAATTATGTTTTGAGTAAAACACTTTTAATTAGCGATCTTCTTACGGAAAGCTCTTCCCATGCAAGCAATTAGAAGGCTTCAGCAAGTAATTAGCCCCACTTCTAAGAAACAATCTCCTGTACTTTGCCGAGAACAAATAATAGAGAAAATCAGCGAAACGCTCTAGGCTACACTTTTGCACTCATTGTAAAACAAATTCAGCTTAATGTTGGAAGGAGTTCTCGGTCAAAACAAAATCAAAGCTTGTAAAACTGCGTACTTTTTACACTGCTTGGAGTTTGTCTTGTAGATTTATAGGTCTTCATTAAGCACTAGTCAAACATCGAGATTACTTTGGCATTGTCGATTAATATTTTAACTGCTACTTCCGATCAGTGATGTATCCCAGGGTCCTCAGTTTGACCAATTTGTCCTTTGTCTGATGGGTCAATATTTATTGATTAGCAAATAAAGGGTTGTCAGGTTAATGACGCATAATCTCCAAAGGGGGGGCGAGCTTGCTGCTTTCATTAACGCAGTAAGAATATATAGGTTGCGATATGTTAACATTTCGATTGTTCTCGTCAGTCGCTAAGCAATACAGGCAAAACACAACACGCAATTTATAGGGTCAACACTTAGTAACATAGATAAGCAGATAAAACTGATGAGAATGACGTAATCAGAATGAATCGGAACCCTGTCTAGTCTATCACCAAACACCTCATGACGACTCGTCACCAGGTGAACCCGGCCGATTCATTCAAGGTGTTATTGCGCAGTAGGAACGCGACGTTGTTGGCAATTGGCGAGGAGCTGCTGATATGTTTGAACTGTCACGTGCTGTGTGCCCAGAAACAATTGAGGCATTCAATTAGATTGCTTTGGACCTGATTACGGCATTTTCACCAGTTTTATCCGCTTATCTATGTTACTAAGGGTGGACCTATATATTTCGTGCTGTGTTTTCCCTGTATTGCGTAGTGACTGATGAGAACAATCGAAATGTCAACATATCGCAACCTATGTTTTCTTACTGCTTTAATCAAGTGGTTGAAGGGGACTCAGTGTTTCAACTTCCATTAACCTATTATTCAGAGCTATGTCCGGCCTACACCCCTATATAATTATCTGTACAGACATCAATCATTTGATTTTATGCGTCAGCAGAGCTTTTGTTACTTGCACACATTACGCCCCCACTTATCAAAGATTTGCATTAGGCTTCACATTTTGACAACAAGTGGCTGCTTGACTGATAATTCATCTAGTAGATTGCACGGGCTGTTTGTATTTTTCTCCCAAATGATGGATAATTAATGCTGGTAATGAATGTTGTTGTCATGTTTGCATCAGTAGGTAAGAGAACAAGAAAAGGGGTTGCATAAATTAGTTATGGGCTCCTACACCACGAAGTATTATAAAGTGCATATGAGATACAGACCTCAGCTGACGTAAAGAAAATGCACGCTGGACAACCGTAGACTTATTGATCAATTTGTAAACTAGATCCTTATTCTAAAAGAAAGATGTGCAAGTTTACAAGTAATTAACAGTAAGCCACTTGTTTGAGCGTGAATAAATGTGTAACGTAATGAACTGCATTTAAACAATACATCGCTGTTTTTCAACCGTTCAAGGGAAATGATATTATACACATCCGTATTCTTCTGAGACTGAGACAGTATTTAAGAGCAAGTAGAAAGGTTTCTGTACAACCCTATCAAATTACGAAAAATCAAAATTTACTTGTGAATTACCAGCAGTTGTGTCAGGTCCTTTAATCGTTTATCCTTGTTCGTTAGAAATTTGTACCAGTGTCATTATTTCCGGGCACACAATGTATACTTTTGGCATTGTATGTGCATCGTTTTGCAAAAGCACAGGTTTCCAAAATAATCGTCGGCACAGGTTTTAAAACACTTCACAGAATCGGCCTCTATTAATCCTTCAGGTGGTGTATTCCATAAGTTTACGATTCTTCGTTCGATACAAAGCTGATGTAATACTTTGTTCATGCTGGGGACCCTGAGTTCGTAACGATGTCCTCGGGTGTTACAGGGTTTCCGCACGTGAAATATTGGCCGCAGTATGGGGAAGTGATTCAAGTGTAGTACTCGAGGGGTCATAATAAGGTCAATTCTTACTCGGCGATAGAATAGTGTGTAGAGTCCGAGCCTTTCACAACGTTTTTCATACGGAAGCTTTCTTAGGGTCGGGATCACTCTAGTTGCGATATGCTGCAATTTCTCCAGCTTTTCAGTTAATTCAAACAACTTGTAGCCTTTGGAAGAACACACTGTGACAGCGATTGGCAGCATCCGGTGGCCGATGGTTCTCATTCCTATTGATGGTTCCTCTAGCATTTATCAGTTGTTGCAATTTTCTGTATAACTGTGATGGTTTGTGCCCTATCGTTGTGTCTGGATAGCTAGAGTTAGTTGAACTCTCAGAGACGAAGTCCAATCATTTTAGATATTTACCCATAAACTTTAGTCTAGTTGCTACTAGTACTTTCGCTGTGATAGGCTATCGAAATACCTTGGTGTCATCTTGATCTATATCCAGTTTTCTCTGTTTGGGATACTTGTAGGCGCATGCCAAAAAGACAACGGCCTACGTGAACAGCTGTGTTACTCGATCCACTTTAGGTGCACAGAGCTACTCGTCGGTTTCTTACATCACAATCACCTAGTCAGTTGTTTGCATTAGCTGCCGCGTTTCCGGGACTGATGTAGCCGCCCTCAACTTTTGCTAACGAAAGTTCAATTGTCTTCGTATACGATAACCTAAATTGAAACCTAGCTTACGATATTATCAGGTCGACGCAATGTATGCTAAAAACGGTACTTGAGATTGGAACAATGGAACAATATTACAGTACGGGAAAAAGCGGATGTTTAGCAAATCCCGTAGGATGACCAAAACCAGAACCACAAAACAGTGAATAGAAAACCAAGGGATAAAATGAATACCGTTTTGGTATACTAATCCAAGTGTTGACACAGAAGCATGCAGAAAGAGCCAACCACAATTGTTTAGATTAATTCCGGTTATGCAACCTTCGTCGCATTCTAACCTCTGTCGAGACACAGGTTATATCCTTTAGTGTACGTGGGTTAGGACAACATCAAGACAGCACACGATAGGAGCATAGCAAAGCACTCAACTCTGGCTTACCTAAAATTAGTGCTAACTGTATTTGAATGACATGAGTTTGTCATTTGGCTCCTGAATCTAATGGCAGCAAGCGATCAATCAGCTCTTCCTGCCAATAGAACGCTGTCACTGTACCATTACAATGCACTTCAGCTGTGTTAAGACTACAGAACAACGGCAGACTGACTCGAGCAGCGAGCCAAGTGAATTTGGCTCTGGCACCAAATGTATCTGGTGGAGCTTTCAGGTCAGTTATAAAAGATAGAGTCGTAAGAGTGTAAACTAGTTGTGTCACTTAAGTGTAGGAAATTTTGACTGATCAAGTCATAGTGGTTCGAAACGGAACACGGTTAAATGACACGATGTTGGAACAGCTTAGTGGATAAAATCCTACAATTGAATTGAAGGGATCATTTAGTAGTACTGGTTGTGTGAATGGACTGCGACGCAAAATCTCAACGTGTACCGCGATTCGCACTGAGGTTAACCTTGATCAATTCAGTCGTTGGGATTGTAACAAGGAAAAAATGAAATGATAGTTGTATAGGAGTAAATAAGCTAAAGCATCACAGGTCCCGTAGGATGCTTATTTGGAAAATTCCAAATAGTGATACATTTGTTAGCAAAATTGGTTTTACAGCGATGAACTCACTGTATTATACATAGTGTAAGCTGTAAATACAAGGTGAATCCATATGGGATGTCTGCAAACGGGGTGTTGGTAAAAATCGTGTCTCCTCCTGGTGAACACAAACGAGGTGAAAAATATGGAATGTACTTTGTCAGTTGACAGGCACTGGATGCTCTAAAGGACACTCGTGTTTTGGAGTCCACAGTGGGTAATGTGACCTGGTGTAGCGAAATGCGTGCACGGTCAACTCGGGCTTTGAACTCTACCATCGTGCAAACATATACGGGAGATTCTGGTATGGCATTCCACGCTTGTCAAAAGCGTAGAAAAAAGAAACCCCGACAGCATTCCAAAAAACTGGGCTGCTCTGTCAGCTAGAGATGTTGGTCTTTCAAAACACTGTTGTGCTTGAGGTATAGCCAGTAGCGGCCCATTTGCTTGGAAACTATCAAAATCTTGTTAGTCAAAAGGAGGTTCTCCCGCCATTGCCCGAGCATCTAGAGCATTCGTACATACGACAAATTATATAGACCCTTTACCTGGCGTTAAGAAATCTCTAAGGCGGTGAGATTTCTCCCCAGACATGACTGCTAGTCCTATATTGCGTATTCCACATACGGATATATGTATAATTCGAGAACCTGTGGAAATATCGGAAGGGTTGGACCTTTCGCATGCACGTTTCAGGTGGCCCACGAATTGGATGAAACGCGTTGAGGTCGTTTCTCCTTGATTTTCAGCGGTTGAAACAGATGGATATTGGGTGTAACGTGACCAAAAGCACTGCACTCTACGACAGGTGTCCAACAGGCATGATCTCATCAGGATGAGCTAGCAGGCACCCAGATCTGAGGCCATTAGGGCAACAGCCGAAATGTTTACCCTAAGCCACCGAGTCAACGCAACCGACGCTTGTCACGGCGATTACCGACTAAGAGGAAGTCAATTACAGCACTCATTGTAAGAGTTGATTGCGATCATGGGCTAGGTGTTTTGTGGGGAAACACAGAATCTCCATCCGATGCCTGCCTTACAGTCACATGGACCGGACTGTCCAAACACCAATTCGGTACAAGTCGCAGTCCACAATGCGATTACGCGTTGCAAACCAATCACACAGCTAGGACGTTTTGATGTGCCTTTTCAGTTGTGACTCGGTAATCTAGGGCAAGGTTTTCTAGTAACAGCTCTACGGCCATTAGCTCGATTAATCTCTCTCTTCTGAAATTATTATTATTATTATTAACTAATTAAATCCTGTCGTAGAGTGCGATGTTTTGTCCGAGATGCACCCGGTACAATCCAGTTAACCGGCTCTAAGAGTATACGACGCAGCAGATTGCATGCCAAAATGCATAAAAGTACAAGCGCCTCTATTTCGAAGTGTGACTTGCAATCACCACAAAGATCCCACCAAAGTCATTGTTGCTTACGACGTGCGACGCTTGAAGCTGACAAGTAACCTTCCAGTACTAAAGTTGCCAAAAGAACAGCCCTTAAACGCTGGCACTGTGCGTGCGTCCGCAATGGCGGCGTGCTTCGCTGTGCAACTGACCAGTTAACTGCACGGAATTTCAAAGTGTAATGCATATACCAAACCTTACAGGCTGCTCTGCGTCTTTGAAGATGTGCACAAGCTCTCATCAAATTTGACGGCACCAAGAAAGCTGATAGCGACAGGCTCCATTCTCATGACTCTATCGGCCAGCATCTAACCTCAGCTGACTGTTCCGTTCAACAGGACGCTTGCAAGTGGTTTGTTGTCAATTGACTGAAAATGTTTGGTGGCAAGGTCTATACTGAAATACGGTGACTTCCTCAAATTGGACAATTAGAGACCAAATGCTCTGAGACGCTTAAGAATATCATTTGCTACGACTGTTTTGGTTATGTGATCTCCTGACAACTGCTGAGCATGTTTTCATGATAGACACGTATTACCAAACGGCTTTTGAGAATACGTGCTTAGTTGGAGGAAGTGAACTAGGGAGTGTCTAAGACCTGACCTGCACCGATTTCAGCAACGTATTCGGTAAGTTAATTCAAACTGGTCAACCTTTAAATGTCAAGTGTGCGGTATTCGTGGCTCACTGCACCAGTGGATCAAGGGTTCTCGCTGGACGAAAGTGTATGGTAAAATCGAACGGATCAAACCGATTGGTATCATTCTAAAAGTGGCATACCCAAAGTATGGTTCTGGGGTATAACTTGTTCATAATTTTATTAACGATCTAATTTAGCTACATGGACCCCTTGTGCCTTGTTTATAGATGAACTGAAGATCTTGAGATTGATTAGCACGCCTTACGACTGAGATTTACTTGAGCAAACCACAGTCACCTCTCCATTTGGTGCGTAGAAGACAGCCTTCTTGTCAACCCATTCGAATTGCTTCTCAAGAAGGTTGGTAACAGCCCTGCCTGTACTCTTGACAGCCAACTGCAACACCCCACAACTTCCGTGAAAAACTATGGGTATCCTAAAAATTGCGCTTTGAAATTCGTGGTCAACACGAACAGGTTAGATCTAGACGAACTTCGCATTACCTGGTCTTCCAAACGAAGCTTCTGTAGCTGATCTGAACGCCTGTCACTCTCCTCTTCTCTTGCATCATAAGACCAATGTTGGAGTGCAGCTTGCTGGCCAGCCATCCAACCAGTCTAGAAGAGGAGCGTAAATTCGAGCGCGTTCAATACTTCGTTACCAGGCCCATCCCTATATTGGGGGTTCACAGGACAAAACTTGTGCTAGAGACTGATTCTACACCAAGTCCTGTCATCTAATGAAACTCGGCATCATCATGACCTGCTGTCCTTTACATCTAGGTAAACACACATGATGAAGCCACAGCTCCATCTTTAGACGCTGCAGCACAAGCAAAGATCCCTCTAAGCATGTGCTACCAGATTTGAAATAAGTACTCGGATCCTCGTTTTTCGAACGGCATGTGGTCAATTTTTGTAACATTTGTCGCATCACGTAGTGAAAGTAAGTGTTTCAAGACATTGTTGGATGCAATTTTTTTGACTGCTCGACACCAAAAAATAGTACTCACTAACAATGCTATCCAAAATTGGTGACATCCGAATTACTGTGTTATACCCTTTTAAAAATAAGGAGGTAACTTGAAAAATCATTGTTAATGGGTGAGATAGATATTTTATTTGTGATAATGCTCACATAAAAAATAGTTTATACTTAAATCTAAACGATATAATGATATAGCATTAATTTAGCAGCAAGTATCTTTGAATGCCTTTCTGCCAATGGCAGATATATTGAGTCGAATGAATGAATGTATTATAATTCTACTCCGAAAATACATACTTTCACGGATTCAGACAAATCAAAAACACATGCCTTGATAATATTGAAATATAGTGCCTAAATCTAAAAGCCGCTTAACATCTTTGAGCAGAACACAGCGAACCTTGTTCCACTGTAAAAATTTTGAACAAAGCAAGCAAAAGTAGACGCAAGGGAATGGGCGGTGGTTTTGTCGATAACTAGACAGAGCTTTGTTTTATGTTAGCTTCATTGTTACCCCTTAGTTTCTAGACAAATATGTTTGTCCGGTACACCACAAAATTCTCTCGGAAACCAGTCTTTTTGTCGGCCACTATAATTATCGACCTTCATGGAGCTATTCGGAAGCAAGTATCATTAGCCACACAATCTGGTGCGTTAGTTATTAAAACTCGAAGGTTGTTTCATACAGTCAGAACGCTAATTTGAGTATGTATGCACTTTTCGGAGTATTGATTTAACACAGCCACTAAAAAACCACAATTGAATTAATCTTATGATCATAGATTTTCTAAGCAGGTAAACCTGCAGTGAACTTATCTGAAAGCTTTCTGACCTGAGAAAGTTTAAACTGCACGATACACCATAAATGGTAAGCGAGTCCTAAACTATTCTAGCACCTGCCACTTGAATCCAGTAGCTTGCAGTGAGGACACATATATCCTAGAAATGAGTCCGGCAGAAAATAAGCTAATTCTGTCAGTTACTCAAGGTTGTTACCTTATAAATGGAAAGCTGGTAAAAAGCATGCCTGTTAGTATAGGGTTACTTCAGCAGAACGCTTCAAGAAGCAACGATACCATTTCTCACTTGCTAGCATCCTTAGCGCAATCGCTTATATCCTTAGTGCAGAAGCTATCGTTCTTAGTGCAGAAGCCATGATTCTTAGTGCAGAAGCTTTCCTCCTTAATGCAAAGGCTATCATCCGATAATCATGGCACTTACATCCACGTAGCACTGCGTGGGCAGAAGCTACCAGCCAATAGAATTCGGTATAGCGTAGAAACTGAACACAGTTACGATTTCAGAGGTAGGTAGGAAAACTGAGACTTGGGTGACACTAGCGTGGTTCAACTCAAATGGACGGCAATTGAAACTTCACTAAACGGAGCTCAGCCGGTTCACAGTGTGCCGCGCGCCCTCACTGGACAATGGAGGTGTCTGAGACATCCATTGGAGCGCGCACAGTCCCTGAGGGAAGGAAGACGCGTGCGCTCAGAGAACCGGGTATAAGGTTGAAGTGTAGTCAAACACCTTTTGTAAGTGAGCTTTGATGCCTGAGGCTAGGGCGCAAGTAATGCACGCAGGACAAGTGCACAACGTTGGCTTGGTACTAAAAACGTGCTCCAAACAAGAGGCGCAGATGGGTTGCCTCGTTTTGGTGGGTATTCAGGCTAGTTCGGTCGGATAGTTGAAGGCGCAGTAGAAGCTACCGTTTGACCTCGAAGTCAAGTTGTCCGTAACATTAGGAACGGAACGATCTACGTCACAGCAGAATGGATACCAACAACTACACGTAACTTCTTTCTTTATGCGATGAAATATCACTTTTTTGACGGATCCACAGGTCTAAGTTGAACGGGGAGAAGAAGGTAATAAAATTCCAAACAATCCGCCCACTACAAAGCGCACAGGTCAAAGCTGATCGAGCTAGACAGGACAGCTCCCGGGTGGAATGATATAATCGCCAATGGAGGGATGTAGGAGGCATGTGATAGATGTTTGCTTGAACAATGCAATTTTATTTCAAAGGATATGTGCAACGGTGAATTATATTTCTTTCATCCTTCTTCCGTAAGTACGCTGACATGTAATATTTTGTTGCGAAAGGATTACACTACAAGCAGCTGGTCTCTTGAATTATGGAGGTGTTACGAGCCGGTGTAATCTACGGCAGTGGTCCCCAAACTTTGTATTGCCGTGGACCGGTGGGCGTTTGATAATTGTACCCCTGCCCGCTGAGGGGGCTCGTTGAACGTATACATTTTAGCATGTTTTGAGTGATTAATTTTACTGTAATTCTGATTGAACATGCCTTGAAAATAAAATCCAGTTACACCAAAAGTAGATATAAAATGATATAATATTTTAATTCACTATAACGCTAAATTACGGACAACCATGAGCGTGTTCCTCTGCAACGCATTTACTCCATCTGGGGGAAATGAAGACAATGACACTTGATGTGTGCTGCCTAGGTCCAGTTACCTTGGTCGCTTTGTTTCGGCTGTGAAACTGCAAAAAACCTCGCTTCACACAGTTAGGTTGTTAGCAATTTCAAGCTGGCCGTAATTCACTATGACTTTAATTGCAGAACACCGACGAAGTTGTTTGTCACGAACGTATTATCAAGGCTGCCGTCGTTTGCAATCTCAGTACTGATGCATAAGGTGGGATAGATGAATAATAATAATGCGATAATTTCACAGATTGTGAGTCAACAGTTTAGAAACTGACCTACAAATCGTCGAAATCTACAACATTTAAAAAATCATACACATATTTCTATTGACATAATCATTTTCCACCACATGAATAAATATCAATTAAAGTGTTCCGTTGCTTCGTAATTGAAAACAAAGGAGTTCAGTATTTCCCTCGCGTCCAAAAGAAGTGCAAGCATGTCAGTGTGTCCGCTATGTGTTGCGTAGGAGCGCTAAATATCAACTTCACATTATGCGTCTGTGAATGTCTACGTTTTCAGAACAGCTGTAGAATCTTGTTCCTGCTGACAGTCTGATTCGTTTCTCACATCCTCAGCTGCTAAAATTGATGTGGTTGACAGGTCCCAGTTTATTTTTCTTGTGTGACATGTTGGGAAATAAGAGTCAACCGGACGGCTATCAGGTCGCTTGCATCCAAACAATTCTTCTGGGAGAGTATCCATAGCAATTGCGGTTAGAGGAGGCACAATTTTCTCTTATGTTTCAGAATCTATTTCTGCAGTACAAGGAAACCCGCTTTAAAAAACAGAGATACTGGTGTTCTGTATCTCCTTCCAGGTAGAAGTTATGTAGAACACGAAGTCTAATAAATATACTGGTTTCATGAAATCGGTTGCGGACATATAGTTGTGGAATTCCATGATCCTTATAAGATGAAGAAGCCGTTATTTCGTAAACTTTTATTTAAGCGCGTGAATGACATCCTGGTCGCAGGGTTGACGCAACACTGTAGTGTTGGGTGATATGAACTGCAATGACTTTGTCGAGAGAAGGTATGATGTTGCGTTTTTCTGTATTTTGCTGTTAAATCTTTGAAAATAGCTGCACTCATCCATGCCCTTTTAGTACCTTTGTAAACTGTCGGTAGATTTCATGTTGATATTTCTAAAATTCTAGTATTGGCTGATTTCCAAATCACTGTAGCCGGTTCTAACCCCCCCCCCAGTTTGATAGTGCAGAGCATAACTTTGACACCTGCGCATTTATATCCATTTACACAAAGCCTTTATCCGACGTCGTTTTGAATAGCAAAGCAGTTTCATGAGAAGTAAAAATGTCTTGAACTGTGTAGCCGGAACACATTTCGGGCAATATTTCTGCCTAGTCAGATGATGCACACATATCTGATTCACCGCTTTCGCCCGATTGCTTACCAAACACAAGATCGTCTATTGATGGTAGCCTGTGGCCAAATGTTTGATAAGGTAAAGTTTGTGCTTTACAATGCCTTTGCGAAGTACAATGCTAGTTTTTGAACCACGTGTGCAGGTAATGGGATTTTCCCGTCAGTGCTGACTGGCATTAATTCCAGTAAGTTGCGTTTATGTCTTCGTTAGCTATTTTTCTATCATTCTTCCTTTTCAGTCTTGGTGTGTTGTTCACAAAGTCATTCAAAAGCGGATTTCCTCTTTTAGGTTACATGGATTTGCGTTCTTCTTACTCTGAAATTTTGCGCCAATGTTAGCGAACTGTTTCTTCTTAACATCATTGAATCACTGATACCATTTCTTTAAGTGTGAATGCCTTCCGCTTTGCTGAGATGGAACTAGCCATTTTGTCCTTCGTTAGAACGCTCAAAAAGAACTACAAAAATGAACATGATTATTTAGTAAGGACATACGTCAATAGAATCCATTGAGTTCTGACAATCGACTGGTAACACAGTAAACAAATACACACAGAAAGTGATAGTCACAGTACTTGCGACTGTATAACAGTATCACCAATCCCAGAGTGCGCGAGCGGAGTACCACTGCTCTTTTATTGTGTAACATGGCTCTATCAGATTTGTTTATTGCACAGCCCATAGCAGTATACATGCATTAATTACATTGGGTAAAAGCGTGGGGAGGACTGATGCGTCACTCGACAATTCTGGTGTGGCTTCTCCATGTCGTAGGTTGTCCATCACGCCTGTCCAGCAACCGCGAAGAACGCGCGACACGGAAGACCATGACCGAGTATACGCAATGCGTGTCCAAGACTCCGCAGCTGACGCAGCGGGACGAGCTCCTCCAGCGAATGGCTACCTCCACCCAAGCCACACTGCCTAACATCCACATTGGTTACGTGGTGCAGGGGCCACACACAGGCAATCAACCGCAAGCTACGGCGCTCAAAGACAGAGAGACATTGCAGGTCAGTATTACGAACAGGCCAAGTCTAGCAAAAGTGAACCAGTAAAGAACAAAAAGTCGCAAATAAACCCGTCCCTTGTTGGATATATTGAAGTTCTGGCGGCACAACAAGTGATTCAGCATAGAAAAAGCGAAGAGCGCTCATGACATACCCAAGGAAATTTGGTCTCCAATAGCTACATTGCCTGTGATGTAAATACACAGGTAGACAAAAGCTCCCTAACATCCAGTGTCTCAAAACCAAGAGTAAGTACAGGTAAAGGCATCTAAAAAAATTGAAAAAGAAGTGTGCACTTGGAAATAGCAGCAATCACAAACTTAGTTGCCTCAATGACCAAGTGCCTGAGTACAAGTTGGAAGGCCAGTGGACCGTCAACCAGCAAGACAATATCATCAGCATAGTCCAAGTCAACAGCTCGGCTACCTGGGAGGACCTCAACGTCAGCGCGTTTAACGAATGATGTAGAACATTCTCTAGGAATTCCCCAATGGCAAGGTTATTAAGTTATTTGAACCTACATTGTCCCAGGTTATCCCGGATGAAAGCTTCAGCCAGAAGTTACGTATATTGGTCTTCCTTTAGGGATAACGCTATCCATGATTGCATCACCACGTGTATCAAATTGGCTTCAGCAGCGGAAATTCCAAGCAAATTCATCCAATCCTGGATGCAAGCCTCTAAGCCATGGGAGAGTATTCACCTTGATTTGCGTGGTTCCGTTCAAGGCCAGTTATTTTTTAAATTGTGGTTGATGCGTATAACAAGTGGCTGGACGTATACCTGATGAAAACAAATAACGCAGCAGCCACGGTACGAAAACTGCAACAGTTATTTGCACAGTTCCGTTAAAAAAACACCTAGGTTTCCGATAATGATTCGCAAATTACCTCTGACGACGGTGGTGTCTTTTACCAGTGTACTCGTATCAAGCACGGCCGGGCGCCTGCGGGGAATCTCCAGTAAAACAGGTAAGTAGAAACGTTCGTGGCTATCATCAAATGTTTAATTCTAAAGTTGCGAGTGGAAAGACCCACAGAGGAGATCATACAGCTTTTCCTGTTAAGTAATCTGGGCTACGCAAAACCCCGATCTACCAGGCCGCTGATCCCCAGCGGCGACTGGGAGAATGTTACATCTGTATTACAGGTAAACGTGAACATCTGTCTCAGTTGCATTAGAAACTTGGAACTGAATGAATCGAAAAGTACCGCTACCGTGCCGCATTGAAGTTCGCTGTCAGAGTCACGCTGATTGCCTGGTTGGCTGGGTTGAATCGGAGCCGACGGTGACGTTAAAGACTCTTCGGTTAGGGCTAGGGTTACGGTGAGTTCGAGATAGAGGTAAGTGTTAGCACCATTGCTCGCTACCTAGACGGTCGGCTCATGACAATGAAGAGGTTGCACTCAATACCGGAATCTATGAATGCCTTAGATAGCAAGAGGCTAAGCAAGGTTAACATGCTGACGCTGATGAGGTTCAAAGCTGAAGGACGGTGAGCAGTATGGATGGATGAGACAAACTACAATCTGTTCTCCGCGCGCAGTATGGGTCAGTCGGCACGCGGCACTCGTGTACAGTGTACACTGACCAACAGTCGGGGATAAAATTTGCACCTAATAAGCGCAATGACTGCGGACGGATTGCTAAAATATTGCGTCCTATAAGGCGGGTACAATAAGTAAAGCTGTGCGCGCTGGCTGAGGCAGATGCTTTCTACAGATGGTAGACAGATAGTAGTGCAACTGGAACCCCGGAGTGAGTAAATTCCGTCAATCTGTTCATTCTGTAATTAAGATGGGTGCAGATCAGCCTGAGCGTTACCTGTCTCACCTTAGCGTTGTCGGGCTCGCAAGCATGATCTACATTCCGGGCACAATTATGTCCGCATACCCCATATGCCGTCATCCGCTTAACGTTATGGCATGATACATTAGGGTGGCGCGTGATTTATGTGCCTACTCAAAATGAGTGAGGCAGAAGTATCGGTACAACGATTCAACGGGCAAGCTGTGAGGAATTAGAAGGAGTTACTGGTGGTATACCGACGGCAATTTTGGTCACCGCTGTGATAGTAATCACTCTGCTGGGAACATACACTCAGAGGGTATTCACGGAGCCGCGAGATATCTGCAGGTATACCTGTGGGCGGGCTAGACACGAAGTAAGAAACGGTTGAGGGACTGGTGAAAGTTCGCATACGATGGTCCTAACGCAATTGCAAGGGTGAGTTAAATGTTTCCCAGGCTGCTATCAAAATGCAGACAGATTCAGCCGTTGAATAAATCCGATCTACACGCGAATCGATACGCCGCAATCGCGTACGGAAAAAACAACGTCATAGCATGCTAGTAGCACATTAGACAAACCAAGAAAGATGTATCTGCAGCTAATCAGGTCGAAACAAGCCGACTGCCGGTAAGATCCCAGATAGATACACTTTAAACCCTGTGTATGGCACCTACCAAAGGCTTGAACAATAACACAAGTTAAGTGAACTTTGAGAGGACTTCACAGGACGTCCATGGAGCATAGTTGTCCACTGCTGTTGAACGCCATCAGTCCATCAGATGCGAATACATTGTTTCGGAGCGGCGCAAACTTCCGGTAGTCTACGGATTTCTAATGCACCGTTATTAAACCGGACATACGGCCAGGTAGGTCACGCAAACTCGATCCTGCACAGTCGCTCACCTAAGTGTTATAATTGCGGTTAATGGGACTTAGGGCCGTCAGAACAAATACCTTCACCGCACCGGACAGTATATGGACCAGATCTCAAGTCACATGGAACAGACAAGACAGCCGACTACAAAGGTTACGGTGTGAGTGTTTCCGACTGGAGGCGGCCTGATGTATATTAATCACCGTGTACCATTGGGTAAGAGTGAAGTCACGGTCAGGTGTGTGGAATGACATTGCACATTTAAGGCACCAAATTGCCTATTATAACATCTCCATCTTTGAAAACACGTTCTCCAGACTCATAGGAATGAAGAGCTCGGTTCATCTTTAAATGTCGCATAGGCATATTAGGCCGCATATTTATCCCAGTGACTCTATCACATGGCTCTCCGCACATCTTCGTCGGTTCAATACGCCCCACAACGTCTAGTAGTTCAAATGTGTCCAGCAATATATTAAACGGTAACTCGAAGAAGAAGTGATTGTTTGTTCTACCCGTCGTTTGCGTCGTTGAGAAACGTGCCGTATGACAGACAACGTTCCGACAGACACCACGTACAACACAGAGCATTTTCTTTGTCGTACCACTGCAGGTTTGGTGGTTCGGCAAGGCACCCAACGCGTACACCGGCTCCCCTAGTAGAAAACATCTGTTCACTCCTGATGCCAGTAGCCGTTGCGTAACGTTAGGAAGTACTACATTAATTGGAGGACGTGTCTCACGCGCGAACATGGCTTCCGCTGGGGATCAGCGGCCTGGTAGATCGGGGTTTTGCGTAGCCCAGATTACTTAACAGGAAAAGCTGTATGATCTCCTCTGTGGGTCTTTCCACTCGCAACTTTAGAATTAAACATTTGATGATAGCCACGAACGTTTCTACTTACCTGTTTTACTGGAGATTCCCCGCAGGCGCCCGGCCGTGCTTGATACGAGTACACTGGTAAAAGACACCACCGTCGTCAGAGGTAATTTGCGAATCATTATCGGAAACCTAGGTGTTTTTTTAACGGAACTGTGCAAATAACTGTTGCAGTTTTCGTACCGTGGCTGCTGCGTTATTTGTTTTCATCAGGTATACGTCCAGCCACTTGTTATACGCATCAACCACAATTTAAAAAATAACTGGCCTTGAACGGAACCACGCAAATCAAGGTGAATACTCTCCCATGGCTTAGAGGCTTGCATCCAGGATTGGATGAATTTGCTTGGAATTTCCGCTGCTGAAGCCAATTTGATACACGTGGTGATGCAATCATGGATAGCGTTATCCCTAAAGGAAGACCAATATACGTAACTTCTGGCTGAAGCTTTCATCCGGGATAACCTGGGACAATGTAGGTTCAAATAACTTAATAACCTTGCCATTGGGGAATTCCTAGAGAATGTTCTACATCATTCGTTAAACGCGCTGACGTTGAGGTCCTCCCAGGTAGCCGAGCTGTTGACTTGGACTATGCTGATGATATTGTCTTGCTGATTGACCTTCCACAGGCCGTCCAAATGAAAGTCTAGTAAAAACACCCCTATGTTATTGTCTTTTTTCTTCAGCAAATCCTTTCGTATAGCAACTGGTTCATCATGAGTGCAGCATGTTTTTAGATTATCTAATAGGTCCGTCTGAAACCACAACCATCAAGAAATTGAACACACAAAATGTAAAAACGCGAACGTAGCTTGAATGTTTTGCATTGTCAAAAGATATTGCTATGCTGGCGCTTCTAAATTCTATGGAGCAGGTAAAAGTTCCTAGTTTGTGTTAAATGATAATTTTGATTTCCGACAACCTCCTTTTTGTACCTTCTCCTGTCAGCAAGCTAATGGAACGACGAAAGCGCTATTTGCTCCTATTAAAACATTTCCTTCTTGATACGTTTGGATGTCATTATTCATTGTGCCAGCGTGCATACCATCTTTCGACCGTGTGCGGCGAACCTTAGGGAAACAAGTTTTCTTTGCCCGTGAATGAATGCCCGTGACAAATGTAAGTTTATGTTACCACTATCGTTGAATGGAAACGTTAAGTTGTGAATAGAGTCGCGATTGAATTTTTACCTGTTTTCTTGTTTAATCAGATCCGACATAAGCAACTATATGTTAAAATGAAATATTTAAATAGATAATCGTTTAACTGTGCCTTATTTAATCTTCAAAATGCATAAATTTAAAGTTTCCTAAGGAACAGACATTACTTACTAACTTGTGCATTCCTAATGCTGAGTTAATTGATACAATAAAAGTATTTTGAACTTTAATTTCCAACCGTTTCTGAGGAAGATTTGTACTTAACAACGGGTGCGTGCCAGTTACCTTGGTGTGCTCATGTTTATCATTTACAACTGTGTCAGAAACCTACATTTTCCGGAAGTACTCTGCCCTCCGGCAGTGATTTTCTAAATAGGCTGAATAATATACGTCACCAAGCATGAAAGTCACTCAAGCTAACAGGATAGGAAGTAGTAACTCGCAAAATATATCTCTTGGGATCAGCGTGTATGCAAATACATGAAATACAGCGAGAGTTAACAATAGGAATGCCGTTGTGTGTGATTTTATGTATTTGGAGGAATCAGGGAAAGTGCAATTGGTATTAAAAGGTTAAAAACATGTTATCCATCCAGTTAGTTCCCTCTGTCTTCAGCTCTACTATACATCGTCTGTTTATCCATGAAGCTATCAAAAAGCAGCTAGCGCTTGTTTTGTAATATGACATATGATTTACCGAATTAATATTTTTCGGTGGTCTACCAGGCACTTTGAGAAAAGCTTTCACCAACCTATTTATTCTCCAAAGATAATTTCACATAGCTGGCATAAGTGAACGTATACTATTGATTTCCCAAGTCTGGCAGCATACATCAATCGGATTGCATTAGATTTCATCAAATATATTAACCGTATCCTAATGAAACTAGCAAATAATTTCCCATTAAAGTTTAGGCAGTAGAATACGTTTTCTAGAGAGGCAATGGCAACCTCAGATACATCAAGTGTTTTGCTGTGTAAGTTGAATTATTC
The DNA here is from genome assembly GCA_944474145.2 of Dicrocoelium dendriticum. Classification (NCBI taxonomy): domain Eukaryota; kingdom Metazoa; phylum Platyhelminthes; class Trematoda; order Plagiorchiida; family Dicrocoeliidae; genus Dicrocoelium; species Dicrocoelium dendriticum. Next base: position 32,137,093 of record OX104059.1, on the reverse strand, counting down.
CCAGCTGGGAAATATTTGAGTTACCCCACGAGTTGCAGATTCCCATTGTCGGTTACTACTGCTCCGCCTGCCTTTAAATTAAGGTCACTGCATTTATGGAGTTTTTGTTCATCCATTCAACAAATCTGCTCAATCAAAAACATTAAATTTGAGGAAGAAGTACACATTATTTCCTGTGCGGGCAGGTATCAACAATAACTAGGAAAGAAATGTTATCTCACATGTCAGAAACTAAGGGCAGATAAAACGTCGGGTGACTTCCGTAGCCAGCAAACCCAAGGTTATTTTAAATGATACTATAGCATTCTCAGAAAAGTGCGGTGCATACTAACATCAAACATGATGTTCAGTAGAGAAGCAAGTTAAGCTTAGAAATCCGGCTTAAGAGTGAATGATTAAGCAACCACACAGTAGATCACACAGTAGATCACTAATGTCCCTGCTCCATCACTGTTAACACTGTAACTTTACAGAACAAGAGTTAGATTGGCGTATTGCAAATACAACCGATGCACAGGGTAAGTGTTAGGTTCATTGAACCTAAAGGTAACGTATGGATACCGATTTATATCCTAAATTACTTAAACTATTTACCATATGAATACAATGACGCAATAAAGTTGAGGATGTCCATCGATAACAGTATTAAAGTTATTACTCAATTCAACCTTTACAGGATAACGACAAAGAGGTCGTTTGCTGCTTATATCATCAATTATTTCTTTAGACTTAAATTTGTATACATACAGTTTTGTTAGAAAATAAGTTGGGTAAGTAAGTATTGGTTTGTTTAGCAATATATTAGAGGGCTTTATTGCAATGTACATGAAGCAAAACAAATCCCCTTCTGAAATAAATGGTGGCTTACGTATTACCCTTATATGACTACGGCACTACCCAACGTTTTCGGGTGTGCGACACCAGCTTTCCATCGCTTGCAGCTACGGTCCTGCGGATCAAATTGACCAAGGTTCACTACGATACAAATCACGGTCTACCTTAAGATTGTGCGTCACGATCCACTAGGACAACTTGTATTACAAAAATGATTCTCCAACCAAACATCTGAATCCTGTGTCAATCACTAATTGTACAGCTTTAGCTTACTGTTCTGTGTAATCAGCCAAGCACTCCGTGTCAGTCCACACCCCCAGCTAAGGCTAACTCTGCCTGACCAATCCAAATCTAAAGAAAAATTGTCGTGCAGCGTGGTGTTGGGATAGAGCAGCACAACACCCTACACAGCTGTTAATTCTTTTACTCAATGCGAAACAATATGGATACTTGGAATTAAAGTACAACCCAAAGAATCTATTGTATAACAACCTGATTTTGATGGATTATGGCATATGTTGTAAATTCATTTTAGATTTTATTCTTATTTTGCTGCTAAATTTACGCTGGGGAGTGCGTAGGCTTGTCTGGCCAGGGTACTGAGTGTCAGCAGGGATTTCGAGACACCAGTAGCGGAGCAATAACTACTTATTGTATACTCAAACGCATGCTAGATTCGCGCTCAAGGCTACTCGGTTTTAATGCGACTTTGCATGTCCAAAGACCTTAAACTTTGATCAACTTACGTTTTGCACACATTATAAATTTCCCTATACTTTGGTGACGCGCAGTGCAATTAGGTTGAAGCGACGGTTTTGATTGCTTCAGCATCTTAGTGGCAGTTAGTATGGGATTCTGGCTCACCCTCCTTTATACACTCGTCTAACATAAAATGGACGGGCCGTGTAACTTGACTACGCCTGTTAGGCATGCAGGTTATAAAGTGTGGTTACAAAGGGATTTCACATGAAGAGAGGAATCATTTCCCTTATAAAAACACAACTAATTATTTAGTCTCATAGCAACGAACCATTAGCCCTCATTGCTTTCAAATAAATGAGGAGATGATTTCATAAACCAATCCAATTTTTTCATTTGGTTTGATATATTTGCACTTTGTATTACCCTAAATAATTTTCACTCACATTTTATGAAAGAATATTCCTCAATAATCGTCACAGAAATCACTTTTCTGCTAAACAAACGTCTCATACACACTGATTTTACCTAAGTTATGACGAAATCACTTCTTTACGTTAATACGCAAAGGGACTGAAAGCATCGAATATCAGTCACTTTTGCCGAAGCAGCAGTTGAGTTTAGTTGCGGCTGCTGACAAACCTCATTCAAGTGAACGGTATGTGCATCACTTTGTTGATAAAAGTAAATAAATAATGAGGAACTAATGAAAAAGCAAGTAGAAATTCTGCCATCAAAATTTTTCACGAATTAATTATGGATAGCTTTGCAGCATTGTGCTTCATAATACATCCAACCAATTATTCCTTAACTAACATACACAAAAGCAACTTCAAATCGATTCTAACTTCACCCGGAAGCATACTAAGTGAACGAATATCTACCAAGGAAAACTAAGCCTACTTTCGGAGTTCTCGTTCAATACTCTGTTTAATCTGTCGAAACACTGCGTGAGATGAGAAAGTGAATTTATTCATTTTGGTAATAGCGCGCTTTATGATAAAATAATATATTACACCAAAACGCTTTCCGAATTTATGTTTTCCTTCCATCTATTGTGACGGTTAAATATCTTAAATGGACAGACGTTAATTAAGCCGAATATTCTACTTCGGTTCGTGCTGTATATCCTTGATTAAGTTGTCTAACGAACGTGGGGAATTTGTCTGTCGTTGGTGGGCTGGCGATTCTTCGGCTGTGGGAAGTACTGATTAGTGCGCAACACAGACATAAATCTTTGCAATAGAGAGGCGATTGGACTACACTAAATTGAGTTAATCTAATCTCACATCACTCCTTACCTAAACATCGGCGGGCCAGTTTTATTATATCCCAGTGGGAAGAAAAAATAACCCAGCATTTTGCTCCGCGATTTCAGTTATGCGTATACTTGAGAAGCGTCAAATGTTTGTTCATAACGCTAGAAAAATTTTGATTTCGCACCGCTTGTATTCTCAAGGAAAAGTGATTCAGTTCTTATTTAGTTGAGAAAATATTGGCCAAAAATATTTTCGATCTATCCGCTTCTCATCAGTGCTTTCGGTTGAGCTGCATATAGCGTAACTGAATAGCCAGTCTAAAGATGATCTCAAAAGTGGCCAAGAAAACGTTTTTTCTTTTAGTTTGGTTTTCGGAGTTGATGGCATTTAGGTTTACAACACCTTTACGTGACGCTAGAAACTAATATAAAATACGCATAATAGCATCTATATGCAATGGGAAACCGGCACAATTTCAATGACCATTTTACATTTAAGACTTTGAAAGCAAGTAGTTTAAATTATACTTTGTGTTATCGTGAATGTAAAAATGATTGCTCAACTGATGAATACTTCTGAACGGAAACCTTGCTGACACCATTTACCTTAAAATATGTCATGAGATATTACTGCAGAAATTGTCTTGCTATCCATCTCTTGCACAACAATGGCGATAAACAACAGTAGAAGTAAGATCGAAAACTGGAAACTACACTTCAGATCGGTTTCTAGAAAATGCTGACACCATCAAAACGTCACTCAATCTCAACTTCATTAATAGTTTAACTTACGTATCGATGATATTTAATAGACTAGCTGGGTAAACGTCAATGGTAACAAGTAATTACCATGTCAGAAATTTGAGTTTATACATCTATATGGTACAATCATTTTCATTATAGGCGCGACTGCAGCGAGAATGACGTCCCATAGACCGCTTCTAAGCAGAACTGAGACTAGGACAATACTCAATACCATGGAGTTCGTGTTATCCATTGATTGGCATAATTATTATCCTATGGGTCTACAGTGCTTCTAAGAAGTAGTGCCAAACAAGCTGCGGTATTTAGTCTCCAATCCGTGTGGCCGGTGTTAGCGCTACATGCTAATGCTCCCTATCTCCTGCGGAAAAACATTTCATTACGGAAAAATCAGAGGTTGCGCTATGTCAACATTTCCTTTGTTCTCTTCAGTCGCAAACACAATACGAGCAGAAACACAGAAACGATCATATACATGGAAAAATAAGCAACACCAATGAAAATGTCACATTAAAGACCACGGCAACCAAATTAATGGCATCAAGAATTTCTGTGCACATAGCACAGGTTGATGGGCCTGATTTAACGACGCCTCACTAATTGTCAGCATTATCTGGTTTTCGTTATATAACAACACATTGAACGCTGTCTCAGGGTTCTCGGGATGACCAGCTGCCACGAGGTGCTTGGTGATAGACGGTGCCGGGCTCCGATTAGTTCTCAGATTCCTCCCATTTTGTTACGGTATCACTTGTCCCAACTAAATTGGCGAATGTTCAGCTACCCTCACACAGAAGTGTGTGTGCGTTGCGGTCGCACAAATTTTGCTCTGTTACACTTTGTCTAACTGTGCAAACACATTTCGTCTCACAGTTGAGCGCAAATACTCATTCGATTCAGCCAAGCGAGTGCTTTTAATCACACTTAAACACCTGGATATACACCATACGGTTCTTCTTCCTTGATCTACTTACACTTTGAGTGGTTCCCGGGAAAACTCGTACGCGCGAAAATTCATTACCTGCGAGATCAACAAGGCTACTTTTAGCCACATTTTCAAGAGCATTCTGAGGGCTCTCTAATAAGCCCACATTCACCTCAATCGGCTGCTGCGTAAGGAAAATATTGAAGAAAATTACCACCACTTGTACGGTCACAGCTGAACCGCTTAAAACCCGTACGAGGCCAACTTCGCACAAAACCCACCCAAATCACGCGTTTGCCGCAACCCGATCAATAAGGACGCGCAAACCCCGCTCGTGTACTGTGTCCACCTGTGACTCATCGCGTTGTCAACATTGGACTGCGCGGCTGAACCCAACACGTGACCTGAAAGCGGTAAGCCCTAACTGCATGTGTTTTGTGTCCACATAGCCAGGGCCCATTCTCCTCAGCGCTTCCATATTCGGTTCCGAATTAGTTATCTCGCATCGCTGCACGCTACTCGTCCTTGTTTCAAACTTGTCTCTTAAGCACGCTTTTCCATAACCCTGTCATTGACGGGAACAAGTTACTATGACTCCAAAAAGATGTAATCGCTCGAGACAAGCGAAAGTAAGGGTAACGGCCACTAAGCGAGTAACGCGAATAAAAAGTAAAGCAAAGAGAGAAAAAAAAGACACTGCCCCCACAGTTGCCGGCCTCATTGAACAAATAAATGATAACAGTAAATCACTTGAACTTCAAATAACTGAAATGAAACAAACGCTTGACTACCGTACGTTTGAGAAGAGTCTTTCGTTTTTGCTCAGTCGACGCCCAGGTCAGGGGTAGATTGGAGCGCACTAATTTGCCGACCCACCAATGGCATGTAAGTCTACTGTATTTACTCACCCACGCATGTCTGGGGGTGTGAATACGACGTGAGGACGCATATCGGTGCATGTGTCCTTGAAATATGTTAATGACCCTCGTCGATTTCGACACCGGTAAGTTCAGATTGGGTCGATACCGACGTTTTTGGCTGGTGGTTTGCAACATCTCGACAGCAGTGCATAATGCACTGGCTACCGTGTTCAAATGTTGGTGGCGCTTCGACAGTTGCTTAATGTTATCCCAGCAAATGATGAAAGGGTTAGTGACAACGCTGTTGTACACTGAATGTTACCTTCACATAAACCATCTTAGCAAAATAAGAATTCGTAACAATTAGACGGTGAAAATATGAGATGCTACTTCTGCATAAATGAGTCCGGAACAATGTCTACCAGCTACTGGAGGCTCATCGGATCTATTTGCAAGTGCGCGGCCGCCTAAGGAGTTAATTCCAGCAGAATACAGAAATAAAAAGAAAGCTGAGTGCAGTGGCTTTTGAACAGATTTTATCAAATCTCATTTTATTCCATCAGCTTGGACAATTAAATCAAAATAAGTTTCGCAATGAACACGAGAAGGAATTTTACCGTATTGGTATGGTAAAAGAATCCTAGAAGTAGATAAAGAAGCGTTTAGGTCAAATCTAATCACCCATTTTAGAAAGAAAGGTGATGGAAGAATCCAGCGCGTACGATGCATTTATTTGATGAAACCAGTCTGTTTACGGCTGAATGTTCAAGCGTTGTTGGTGTATTAAGCATTTTATTGACTTGACTTGAGTTCCCCGCGTTGGCAGACTTGAATGTTTAAATATTCCTTATCGCCCAGATACGTATCCGGCCAATCTGGAAAACCTTAATATGCCATCCTACTAGAATTTTTGGTATTTTAAGTATCCATGGAAACGGTGTAAATAGATCACTGACGATTCACGC
>OX104059.1:32110925-32130760 GCA_944474145.2 Dicrocoelium dendriticum | reverse complement strand
AAAGCAATTACACTTGGACAAGTATACTGTCTACCCGTTAAAGTGTTTCAACTGCGGGTTCCATGGATATAAAATTATTCAAAACTAAGCAATACATCAATTGCATCAGAATTAACGTAACAGTGGACTGCGAGATCAACTTATGAGAGCAACATAGAATAGCAGACAAAGATAGAAAGTGACAATCAAATAAGTATGGTGAATATTTTATTCGGTATGACTGGTTACAAATAAACTGTTAAGGTTGCGCCTTATCAAGTCTTGCATTTTTCGACGGACCTACAAATTGCTAATGTTTCGATAAGCGTTCATCTCATTGTTTCCAACGATCAGTTCTTCCTTCCGAAAGGAAGACGAACTGATAAGCCATCGAATTACTTTTGTTGTCAAGTTAACCTGGTTTTTCCAGTTCAGCATTCTGCAATGTTCTCATCTTAGTCTAAAACCTGACCAGCAATGGTTTGCGAGGACATGCGTCAAACCGACAAGTAGTGAAGCATATTTTAATGGTGGATGCTACCAAACCCACAAGGCGACCCGCAATCTCAATGTGGAACATGATCCGCACAGATTTGAAGCAGACAAGTAAATGCGAATCGTTAGGTATAGCATGTGAAGCACCGTCAATTACCAATGAATATCTTGCGAGCATCTACTATGCCGTAATTCTTCTGTCAAAAGGGGCAGGGCCTACACAAATCAAACTCTGTACCGCCTCCTAAATATTTGCGAATAAGGAATTGAAGTGCACCACAAATGACGACGCATGGTCCCTCCTGGAAGTCAGGGACTGTCCGGCTGAACCCTTTAACATTGCTCCGTCATCTGTACTCCTCAAGTGCAGCGTCACTTAATGAATGATCCTCTTGTGGGTCGTCTTCGTTGTGGCTGGGATTTTTGAACACTGGTGCTGTTGCGTGAAATCAGCCATGAATATGACACCACGTAATCGGCGGCAGAACCCATCGGACTGTATTTATTCCTTAGTACACGTCAATGTCTAATCAAATAAAATATACTTGTCGAACCATTTTAGTTTCATTAGTGCAATCATCTGATAATTGAGGGGTACGGATCTTGCGCACAATCGTTTTCCATACTCCTTTAGGATTGCCTATATTGCTTCGATAGATGAATCTTGCTGTAGTGACCAGTCCACTTGATTTGTAGCTCAGGTAAGTTCATGGAAGCCAGTTTACAGTATTCCTAGGATGACTGCTACGGAAGCGAGTGTGACAGCAGCAGCTTTCGCCAAACTAGGGCCACTGGATGTTCACTAGGTATTACTGGATTCATGCCTCACACTCCATGACAAGTTGTTAGCAGCTCGTCAACTTCAAATTCATACATGAGGGATCTGATTGCGGTTTGGTGCGAGTCCACCAGCAGACGTCTAGTGCTGCCCCAATCTCAGATATCATCTCCGCACTCTCTGCTTCCAGATCACTAGGCCTGTAGGGAATTTGAACCCCGGTCAATTTCTTTGACGTGTCAAAAGGACGTATGAGCTGAAAGCGATTGCGGTTCATTTTGTCTTGGGTACTTTGCAACTAGTGCAAACGGCAGCTTCACATAAAACAGTAAACCTCACCCACCCACATTTCGCCAACACTCAGGTGGATCGAGCTTTGGAGCACACGTAGAACATCCGCATTTCTTTTGGTAGCAGCAGTCTAACGAAATAGGAAAACAAATCTATACCAGCACGTCACCATGATCTGTTGTTGTTCGGTCGTTGTGGGAGTACGATTAGCCGCTCAGCTGTACATCCCGTGGAATGATATCGGAAGTTAAAAGAGTCCCAGAGAGTCCCACCGGCCACCGGAAATTAACTAATGGGCAATACTTTTACGCTTGTTAAGTCATTCGCAACTACTGAATGTGTCATGACCGTGGAACAAACGGTTGGGCGTGAATCGTCAGTGATCTATTTACACCGTTTCCATGGATACTTAAAATACCAAAAATTCTAGTAGGATGGCATATTAAGGTTTTCCAGATTGGCCGGATACGTATCTGGGCGATAAGGAATATTTAAACATTCAAGTCTGCCAAGGCGGGGAACTCAAGTCAAGTCAATAAAATGCTTAATACACCAACAACGCTTGAACATTCAGCCGTAAACAGACTGGTTTCATCCAATAAATGCATCGTACGCGCTGGATTCTTCCATCACCTTTCTTTCTAAAATGGGTGATTAGATTTGACCTAAACGCTTCTTTATCTACTTTAGGATTCTTTTACCATACCAATACGGTAAAATTCCTTCTCGTGTTCATTGCGAAACTTATTTTGATTTAATTGTCCAAGCTGATGGAATAAAATGAGATTTGATAAAATCTGTTCAAAAGCCACTGCACTCAGCTTTCTTTTTATTTCTGTATTCTGCTGGAATTAACTCCTTAGGCGGCCGCGCACTTGCAAATAGATCCGATGAGCCTCCAGTAGCTGGTAGACATTGTTCCGGACTCATTTATGCAGAAGTAGCATCTCATATTTTCACCGTCTAATTGTTACGAATTCTTATTTTGCTAAGATGGTTTATGTGAAGGTAACATTCAGTCTACAACAGCGTTGTCACTAACCCTTTCATCATTTGCTGGGATAACATTAAGCAACTGTCGAAGCGCCACCAACATTTGAACACGGTAGCCAGTGCATTATGCACTGCTGTCGAGATGTTGCAAACCACCAGCCAAAAACGTCGGCATCGACCCAATCTGAGCTGGCCTTTGTCGAAATCGACGAGGGTCATTAACATATTTCAAGGACACATGCACCGCAATGCGTCCTCACGTCGTATTCACACCCCCAGACATGCGTGGGTGAGTAAATACAGTAGACTTACATGCCATTGGTGGGTCGGCAAATTAGTGCGCTCCAATCTACCCCTGACCTGGGCGTCGACTGAGCAAAAACGAAAGACTCTTCTCAAACGGTCGGTATATCGGACCGCTTAAGGACCATATTGCCTCTTTAGATTATATCTGCAACCCATCAGGAAAACTAGATCCGGCTCAAATGAATAGAGTAAGACAGCTTATCTCCTGTATCGCGTCTGAGGCTCATGAACGAACGCGTAGATTAATAGATGCTATAGTTTTCAATATCCCTGATAAACTTAATTTGGCTAAAGTAAGAGCTACATTGATGAACGCTTGCAACATGACTAACGTCGAATGCAAATGTCTACGACTAAATAAGAAGACACCGAAACGGTGTTGCCCCATACTTTTTAAGTTTTCTCTCGAAGAACATACACACCATTTCATGCAGAGTCAGCTCGCCATAACCCAGCACACTCCATTCAAAGACGTACTGGTTAAACCTGATCGGACACCTTTGGAAAGATCTCCTTCTGATCCTACTCCACGAACACCAAGAACAGAGACAACTTGCACTCCGACTCTTCAGTTAATAACTCGGGATGATGGTATACTAGATAGAACAACTAGCTGTGTCGAAGTCGACAACGACAATGCATCTCCTGGCGTGGTAACATCAATAGCGTTTGCTTCTGGCTCCGGCACAACGCCCCAGTCAAGATCAGTGAAAAAATCTTTCACCGCTAACACCGAGGCTAGCTTCCTAATGGAATCGGATACCCCCTATATCGCACCTATGGCGAGACCTCAGCCTGGTGAACATTCAGTAAGCAAGGGCCCGAATACCAAGAAAAGAACCAGTCGTAAAAGTCAAGCTACACGCACAAGCGACCTTCTAACCAACGGGAACAAAGTGCCGTCACAGACCGACATATCATTCGCGGTATTGACGAGTGCTTACGAAGATTCACCAAATTCACGATCCTCGAATTCTTTCCACGCCACTTGTAACAAAACACCTCAGAGCAGAAACACTACTTACCACACTAGTAAGACTGAAACCAGAAGGAATTATCTTCTAGACAAACCCACGCACCGCTATCCAGCATTTGTCAATAATACTCGAAACATTAATGACAGTAGGAAAAACTGGACAATGCTGCCCAGTGCCTCACCTGAGACCTACGCTGAAACCCATACACCACCAGTTTCCTTCGATCATTTTTTAGGAGATGTGGGGATGGCTTCGCAGCCATTCCCAACAATAGCACATCCAGCCGATACCAACTTCATGGCCCAACTCTTCCTACAATTTATTCAGATGACACGGCTAGCTCAGTATCATTCCAACCAGAGCTTTCGCCCAGCGCCTCATCATCTTCCTTACTCCAACTTCCGACAGAACTCACAAGGGATGCATTGTCCTTATCTCAGAACGTCGTAGCAGTAGGCACGACTGCTTCATCCCTACACTCTCTTCTTCTGTCCACAGATCTCCATCCCAGCACTCTTGATACGTCCGAACCAAGCAGTGAACTCCTGTCCACTGACCCCGATAATACATCTATAACATTATTTAAGCAAGCACTAGAACTCGCTGCTAAAACACATGCCTTGCATGTCCTACTTATAAATGCACGTTCCCTCAGGAACAAAATAATTAGCTTAAGAACACTTGTCTCCCTCGCGAACCCACTAGCTATATTGGTCACTGAAACATGGCTAAAGGAGGATACCCCTGAGTCGGTTTACCATATCTCGGGTTACAAAGCTTTTATCGGTTGCCGTAAGTCTGGTCTAGGTGGTGGCTGCGCCATCTATGTTCGAAATGCTATTCACGCTTCGGTATCGCCTATCCGAACACAAGGACTATTCGAAGACTCCGTTTTTATAGACATTATAATTGATAATCTTCTCACCATTATCGGATGCATCTACCTACCGCCCAATCCTAACCTCGTTGAGATAAGCGCGTTACAGAGCGTTTTATACCATCTCGCGTGCCAGTCCGCCAATCGCAAGATAGTAGGCGGGGACTTCAACATGCCTGATCTGTCGTGGTCCTCTAACGACGTCCCCAATAATTTTAAAAGCTTCATCGCCACTGTGCATGTATGTGGATGGACTCAGCATGTCTTATCTCCCACTAGAAAGAATAACATAATAGATTTGATATTTACTATTGGCTTCACTGCAGCTTCCACCGAGATACTGGGACATCTTCCCGGTAGTGATCACAGAGTGATCTCTTTCTCATTCAGTGTCAATGCTCAGTTGTCAAAAACACCCTCATCAAAAACACACATGATTATCAGCTCTTACAAAACCGGTGACTGGGGCCTTTTTGCAAGCTTGATAAGATCGGCGCAGTGGGACACATTCTTCCTCGCTAGCGACCCTCAGACTGCAGCAGATGAGTTATACAACAACATCCATCGGTCAGTAGATGTGTCGATTCCGCGAAAGCATATAAAACTACCTGTCTCTGGAGAAAGGCCTACACAACACAAATTAGCTGTAAAGCTCAAAACGTTGCTCAAGGCGTATCGTAAATCCAATGACTTCTGTTTCTTAATAAAGCACCAGCAATTGGTTACTATTAAGGAGAATGCCAATCAGGCCATGCTGATTGATAAAGAAAAACAAGCACTCGGTAGCCAAAATAGAAAACAGGAACTATTCACATTGCTTAAGCGCAAGACCGCTAAACAGAACCTAGATGTTTTCTCGCTTATGTCTGTAGATAAATGCCTAGTGAGTGACCCGACTTATACCAGCGAAACGTTCAACAACTACTTTGCTGCCTCGTTTAATGAATGTAGTGATCATGCGACCCTGGATCTGCAACATCACACGAATGATCAACTCAGCAACATCACATTCAATCTGTGCGATATCCAAAAGCTCATAAAGTCCACTAAAACCTCCTATTTCACTGGTCCGGACAATCTCCCATCTGCTGTCATAAAATTCGGGGGAGATGACATCCCCTTGCTGCTACTGAATATGTTCACCTTATCTATGAATTCTGGTATCATACCGGCTCAGTGGAAGGAGGCCATAGTGATGCCCCGTCATAAATCAGGTTCACTGTACGACGTAAAAAACTACCGACCGATTAGTCACACATCAGTATTGTCTAAAATGATGGAGCGACATGTAAAGTCGAAAACGCTTGAATTCCTATTAACTCGAAACTTAGTAAACAATTCACAGCATGGATTCCTGAACTCCAGGTCCTGCATCACTTGTCACTTCGAATTTTTTAATCACCTTGTCAGTTCACACGATCGTGGCTTATCGGCAATCGTCATCTACCTAGACATGCAAAAAGCTTTCGATCGCGTACCTCATAGTCGCCTACTAGCTAAGCTCCAAACCTACGGTATAAAGGACCCCTTACTGGCTTGTTTTAGCTCATATCTCTCAGATCGCTCCCAGATAGTACAAATCCAACAACATAAATCTCAACCCAAGGCTGTTACCAGTGGGGTGGTACAAGGCAGTGTTCTTGGTCCATTGCTATTTCTACTTTACGTTAACGACGTCTTCAGCGTAGTTAAATGCGACACACCTTATCTTTTCGCCGATGACATCAAAATAGTGTACTCCTTCCATCCTACCAACCTCAGCAATACTCTAATGGAAATCCAACTGGACCTCCATGCGCTTGAGGCTTGGTGCAACACATGGAAAATGTCTTTCAGCACTGACAAATGTAGCGCGATGTTATACAGGTGCAATGTTAAGCACAATGCTCTGACCCTAGATAGCAAACCACTTACTATCTGTCAGACCATCTGTGACCTAGGGCTTCGCTACTCATATTCCCTTAACTTCTCAGAACAAGCATTTTATGCAACAGCCAGAGCTAAACAACGCATTGCATTACTATTCAAAAATCTTACTCTACGAGATTCACTTTGTTCAATGTATGAATCATTCGTCCGCCCTTTACTTGAATATTGCTCAATGGCGTATAGCAATTCCAGGAAGCATGATCGTATCGTCATAGAAAAGGTACAACGAGCGTTTACAAAGCGCCTTATTGGTACGAGCTTAGTGTTGCCCTATTCTGAGCGATGCGACTTACTTAAGCTTGACCCAATATGGCTTCGACGCCTAAAAGTAAACTTAGCACTTTTTTTCAATATCCTGCACAAAAATGTCCACACCCCTAGCATTGATGTATCACTCATGAAACCAAATGGCTACAATACACGCAATAGAGAAAATTCTGTGATGGTAAGAAGGTCAAAGACAAACATATCAGCAAACTTTTTCCTAAATCGGTACTCCCGTATTTGGAACAAATTGCCGACTGATATTCGTACTAGCACATCTGAGTATAACTTTCGTAGAAAGCTTGACGAATATCTTACAGTCAGCAATGTGATTATGCTCCTGCGCTGCCCTACAACTATTAAACAAACGTATGAACAAGGTCCAGACAACATATAACTGAAAGTTGCAAATGACTGTATCAGTCAGATCAACAAACCCCCGTTGATTCCCTGATTACCCTTCCCTTTTATTGCCCATTCCGGATCTGCCTGCCCGAAAGCTCACCGCTGATTAGTGGCTCCACTGATATATCGATGGGTTGGAGGTCCAAGCTTCTGTTATCCTCTTCATCCCATCTTGGCTCACTATACTTCCCCTCGATTTTACTTGGCTCCACTGCAACCATGTGTCAGTTGAATCACTGGCAACTTGGTTAGCTGGACTCCCAAATCCGGTTAAATATCTCTCCAATAGTAACTTCACTTCCGTTTCACCCACTGGCACACCTACCATTCTTTTGTGAAAGCACTGACGCTTTGGTAGGTAAAGCACCCGGATCCTTTCTTTACATCTTCAACCCACCTTGCTCCCCAACACTTAGCTTCGGTTTTCACTTGACCATATCTTGCTGGTGAATCAACCGACACATTGTCAACATCGATATGTTTACCACTCAGGACTACTGTAACCTCGTAAACATATCACTGGCGTTCTGTTGGACCAATTCCCTGCATAATCAAACTCCTAGCGCAGTTAGCCAAACTACTAAAGGTTCGGCATTCTTGTTCACAGCCCACAACCCACACATCTTAAGTAATCCGAAATCCGTATTGCGCCTCCTAATTATAAACAACATCTGCAATACAATAATAAGGTAGTTGCTTAAATATTTCCCTTTTTCACTGTGCAGTAATGTGTACTTATTTTTCCCTGTTAGCCAGACCCATACTGCTGTTCCTTATGCTAAGTACAGAAATTTGGTTGCGAGACCCTCCACACACTATATTATTCTGGATTCCACACATGTACATAATTCCCTAGGAAGTTTTCCGCCTCCATCGCACTAATACTTACTAATACTTGTCTAGTTCCCTTCTATTTACGTTGATCCGGACCACAACTCGTTCAACGGTACGATGAGATACTTGCTACCGAAGAAAGTTGGATCTGCATAAGAATAAATTACAACTTGAATCCAATCCCAATCAATACGAATCTCCTCGCATCCGATAAACAATTTCAGGTTCAGAGAAAACTTGTACCTAATGATCGGTCCAGGGTCTCTGGAACGTGTCTCACCTTTCTGAGAAATATACCTATTATTATTATTATTATGATACATTAGGATCTTTTCCAGTTAAGCCCCGCCACTAATGCAAAAAGAGCACGCGCAAAAAGTTAAGCCTCGCCACTACGGCAAAAAGGGTACACCTGAACAGTCAAGCCCCATCAATAGTGCAAAAGGGCACGCGTGAAAAGTTGAGCCCCGCCACTCTTTGCCAGCTCCAGTGTACGTAATGCATGTGGACGTGCCCCATAATAACACTCCTTATCCGCTTCCAAGGTCATTTTTGTCCCAACAGTTTCTACGGTCGCACGTAAAATCGGACATGAACTTGGAGTGATTCATTATCAACATTTATGCAGACGAGGACACCAAAATGACACTTTCGACTGTTTCTGACAGGTGTAGGTGTGATGCCCGACGGTGTAGGCAAGAAATCGTTCTTCGAAAGGAAACTAGGCTGGAGCGTTCTAGGATGGATTTCAGGACAATAATCCTATTCATTTATTGCTGGTCCAAAAATCTGACAACAATCAAATTCTGCTCAGAGGAGTTATCTATTGGCCACGCGACCACTGTCGACTGGAAGAACTTTCTGCGTGAAATTTGCGCCTGGCAGCCTTTGCAGACTCCGACGATTGTCGGCGGCCCAGGTCTACATGTCGAGATCGATGCAACCATAATATCACGTCGTAAAAACAATGCAGGTCCAGTCCTTCCCCAGCAGTGGATTTTCGGAGGGATTTGCCGGGAGACTAAAGAAGTGTTCTTGGATGCAGTGCCAGATGGAACTGCGGCTAATCTGCTGGACACAATCCAGACCTGCATCGCTCCCGGCTCAATTATCATTTCCGATATGTGGGCATCAAACCAAGGCATTGAATCGATGGTTGGCATGAGTTATACTCCACAAACGGTTAGTCATACCGAAAACTTTGTGGATCCAACGACTGTACCTCACACACAAACCATCGAATCTCTCTGGCACATTTACAAGATGCAGAATAAGCGCCAATGCGGCACACACCGATCTTTAGTGGACAGCTACCTGTGTGCGTTCGTTTGGAGGCAAAGACACAGAAAAATGGACCTTTTGATGCAAATTATTGATGACTTGTCTCAATTTCACCCTCTTCAATAGAGAGTAAAAGTTCAAGTTCCATATCCTCCCTTTTCATAATTTTTTTGGGTGGCGGGGCTTAACTTTTTGGCGGGGCTTAACTGGAAAAGATCCCGGCTATGGATATACAAGGACAAATACAAATACTCAGCTCTTCCCCACGCCTAGACGTGGTTTTGGTAGATAAATCAATCTTTCTCATCTATTGATTACGTGAGGTCTGCACCCAGCTCCAGCATGTTGACCAATTCATAGGAGTTTGACAGACTACACTTAAAGAGCAGTTTACCTACCGGATTTAAAGTTCAGCCAGCCACCGTGCGACGTATTAAAAAGGTGAATAGTATATGCACACAATGGGACATAGCGGGGAGCGCCTCTCATTCGGAGTGTCTTTGTCCCAATAGGTTTTAAGTGTAACGAATAGGTAACCATGCATCAGGAGGATCTGGAGCTTCCTTACCACATGCTTCTCCACCAGGATATTCTTTTCCTGTGTATTGTCTAGCTGGATCTTCCGCGCGTCTCCCAGAATGGACTCCATCTTCGAAATGTAGTCCAGCCTGTTCATTACTACAATGCCCGATCCTTTCTCCGGCTGAAGGAACATTACGGGCACCATTTGTTACAACTCTCTGATCGCCGTATAGTGTTCAGATTACAGACAGGACCTCGGACTTATTAGCTTACATAGGAAATAGTCCGCGATATCTACTATATTTGCCCTATAAAAACACACTTCATATGTCGATCTAGGCGAGAGGTCACTGAGCTGTTCATTTAGATACTCAAAATGGGCCTGCGTGGTGTGCTTTTGGTGACAGACAGTATTTCATTCCAAGCGAAAGAGCTTCCAATTGTGTGCGCGTGAAATGAGCACAGCACAAATTGTATACGTGATTCAAGCAATCAGTAGTAAAGGAAACACTGGTGGTTTTAGCAAGATTACCCTGCAGACTGCACACAGTTTTGCTCCCGTGCGACAGAAAACTTCAGCGGAAAAAGCTTCCAATTTCAGTCGAAAAACCAACGGAAACTCATTGAATATGCATGCGAACCGTCTCTGCGGCTCGATAAATTGCTGTTCTCTTTCAAGGAAGCCGTCGACATGCGTCCACGCAATTCTGGTTAGATTGGTGTTGTTCATCGTCAAGTTATTCGTAGACATGGTTTTAGCGAATCGGTGCGAGATGGAACATGAGCGGATAAAATCCACAAAAATTTCGCAAGGGCGCTTTCTACAGCTAACTTGCAGCGCAGAGACAATAAACGGTCTAAGGCTTTCGCAACGGTATCAGAGAGGCTTATTTTCAGCAAAGTCAAAGAGTGGGTCCCCTTCAGCCCTTTCCTTATGATAGAGAAAATACAGAGTTTGCGATATGTCAACATTTCGATTGTTCTCTTCAGTCGAAAACACAATACGAGCAGAAACACTGAAACGATTAAATACGTGGAAAAACAAACAAGGTTAACCAAATGTCACAGTCAAGATCATGGCATCCGAATTGATTGCCTTAAGCATTTTTGTGCACACAACATATAATGTGTATATAATCAGTTGTGCGCTTTGGCACGTATTCTCTTTGCCATTGAAGAATATAATCGAAATATGAACATATCACTACCTCTGTCTTCTCTCTGCCTTAAGGAATTGGCTAAAGGGTACCCATTGTTTTACTTTTCTGGAGACACAATTCTTGATATACTGAAGCTAGTGTATCAAGATTGTGCAAACAATGTGATAACTAATTTGTGTAATTAGGTTTGCTGGAAGATTGAATATCAGGTCACAGAAACAATCTTCACAGAAAAATAGCTTACGCCGAAGTATTATCGTTGTGCTCTAATAAATCGCACTCTAATGAACAAGGGTAATCTACAGAAACTCGAAAATTCCAAAATAACAAAGCATATATCGTCATTGTCCACGGCATTGTGCAACAGGCAGTTAGGAATGTAAAATAAAAATAAATATTTTCCTCTTTCTAGATTTCGCAAGCACGTGATCCAGTTTTATTATGTCCATTGCCACTATACATGATCCTATTCCTAATCATTTTTGTGCTACTTCCATCCACCAGTCCTAAAATGCTAAAATACATGCAACTTTTAAGTATAGCAGCAACTTTGCCAACGAATCACCAGTTGTACAATATATTTCTGTCTTTTAAGTCTTACAGTCCTCAGTGGAATTCCAAACCTGTCATCACTCCGGTCAGTCAGCCCCCGAGGCTACTTCTCACAGCGCACCGATTTTCTCGTCATAGCAGACTGATATACAATAGCCAACAAACCCTCCTACGAAAAGTCTACAAATCCTCCAAGGTAATTTAATTTGATCAGGTTTTCAACAACCAGCTATCCATACATTCGTTTGACTGCTTGCAACTGAAATGAAACAAATCAGCTGTTACGTAAATTTGTTTCCGAACGTCTGAAAAACGGGTCATTCATGCCGCACGAGAATACAACACTGTTGCTTTGTTAGGCTATGACTAGGAGGCATGAAAACTTAGAACCGAGTGAATTAGTCTGCCTGCAGTGTTGTGCTATATTTAACCTCGCATATCTATCAGCAAAGAATATCTCCCTTTGTCCCAGTAATACGGGGACCAAGCATTCTACCGTCAAGTCATTACCTAAACAATAAGTAGATGCATTGCCTCGCACGCATTTCCTACTTCAATGAACCAAATATTTTAAATTCCTCATCCTGATTTATCCGGGTAATGAACAGCGTAGACATGTGCAAATACGAATAACCGCTACATGTTAACTTTGCGGTTCAATCAACTTACTGTGTTCCTAATTAGCGGAAGCGTATATTGCGGTTCCCAATGGCAGTCCCATGCGAGGAAGGTTTTGCTTTTTCTATAGAAGGACACTAAGTGATTTGCCAGCTAAAGGAAAGGACCGGTGGAGCAAACGGTGCATTCATATGATACTGACCAACCGAGGAGACAAACAAAAGCCTTGTCCGATTCAAACAATCTAGCTCAACATCTAGGTTAGTATTCCCCACCGATCACAGAAGTGAACATAGCAATATTGGGTGCAATTTTTAAAGCGGACTGAAACAAAATGGAAAAATCTCACAACTGCTATGACAACAAATCTACTCACACTTTCATTTAACACGACCCAAAATGGGAAAATACCTTTTCTCAACTCGAATCCACCCTACTATCATCAACAAACCAGTTTTGAACATTTCCGAATTAGTTAGTCTCTTAGGAACAGCACGAATTATAAGGTTGTGTGATCTCAATGGCCAGATTCAATGGTCTCACCATGAAAAATAATTAATATTACTTGTCTTAATCTTTCTACTGAACTAATGCTTGCCTGTTTGTGGAGATGCCAACACGCGTGAATACAATCGTATCAAAATTATACTAAATACAATCGTCAATGCTGGGTTGACGTTTCATTTCACCACCCGCATTTGTCAGCTACGATAAATGCTTTCAGTTGTAGAATTATTCGACAGCATTTTTGATAACTTGTTCGTTTCCCTTTACACATTATGCAGAGCTTTTCTCCCAGTACCTTAGACACATACTTTATCCAGCCATCAGGTTGGATAGACCAGACTAGCAAGGTTTACAACTAACACAAATTTCACTTCCAATAACTGCTTTTCGAACCTCATTCGCCTAACCAATGAAAGCAGAATACCTGCATATTTTATTCAGTTTTCGCACGTTGCTAACAAGTGCGTTGTTCAGGTTAACTGGCAACGCTGGTCTGTAATGTTGCAAACCTAATCGAACTGAACAGATTTTATCTAACCAAAAACATATTTTAACACGAGTTTTGAACTATGCCTTTCAAATTGGTATGAAACCAGGACGGTGAATCCGAAGAAAAATCATTAGTTTTAGCGTCTGCTAAACTCCTAGAAAAATTAGTTAGTTTATGCACCAATTGTCGAGTCAGAAAACACTAAGTAAATGAATGCATTAGGATAATTCAATCTTTTCTAACCCCGTGTTGCCTGGCATCTAGCTGGTAATCAAGAGCAGGTTAAGTGCAATGTAACAAAAAGTTAATTACTTCCGCAAAACTTCCAAAGCTATGGATAGTATGTCCTACTGAGTATACCGTTAAAAATCTGAAACTAAGGCTCCGTTTGAACTTACGCGAATAATGCTCTGAACAAAATTTGAACATTCATAATATTCCACATATATATATATATATGTTTGTATATCCACTGTTTAATCTTGGTCCCCTCAATGCTCATAAGCAATGTAGAAATATTCAGGATAGCTCAAGAAGTATATGCTTTAAAAGTTCCGTGGTATGATTTTCCGTATGCATTGCAATAGAAATAAACTGTACCTTTTTTATCAAGACTACAATTTAATGTTTTCCGATGTCATAACTCTCCTGTGGGCGCTGTTCTGATGCAAAACTTGATGACGCGCAGTGGACTGTAACCACGATATCAAATGGTGGAATGTAGAAGAGAGTGCGACATCCAACCGTTCACTGAATATGACTAGTGTCCTATCGGAAATGACGGATCCGGGAAATACGTTCGGGATTAACATGCACTAATAGAAAGGAGTGCATGTAATCTCACAAATGCTTACGCTGCTATTAATGTCAACATTTCTAAGATAAAGACCTGCATGGTTGGTCTGCTTTTGGTTCTGGAAAGAAAAAATAAGGAAATGACCGGAATTCTTGCTATGGTTTGTCTGCATTCCATCTAGTGGTAACACACCGTAGTTATGACATCAGCGGTCATGCTGTCTCTTTTGTTAGACGAGATAGACGGTAGATCATTTGACGGAGTAGAAGAACTTAATTCCCCTTCTTCTTTTAACTTATAGCTATTTTGATTAAGTTTTACCTCTCGCGCAAAACCTTAGGCAATTTATTATGTTTCTAAAGCGCATACATTGAATGCAACACTGGTATGAGAAGATACGCCTCACTGTCTCTAGCGTGACATGTGAGCATGTCAGTATGAACACGCTAGTAAGAATACGCAATGCGGCCGATACAGTTAACCCTTATCATCAATGAATTTGACCCTTCAATGAATCAAATTGAATCAAAACTTTAATTAACGCCAAGACGAATATTATTATCCGTTTATATTTGCGGACTCTTAAGCGAAGTCAAAAATGACTGCAATACCTCTGAAAGGAACTATTCCACTAAGATTCCAAATTAAGGAATATCATCCATCACCCTCATTAATTCCTAAGAGTGAAGTAAACCATGCTAGCAAAAGGACATAATCCACACTTTGCGCCAGAAAGAAGGCGTTCGGCGCGTGTTTCAAACTCCGTCACCAGACCAGTCTATATGTGAATCCCATTTTGCATAGCCATATTTTAGTGCTATCTCTTGTCAAATACAGTCGCTTTTCTAATTCTTACTTACTGTGAATCTTGTTCAAAAATATCTCAGTTATCTCTGCATCGGTCGACCGAATCACCGTCGGTCATTATAATTGCTATTGATATCCGTAATGACGAAGTATATATTTTGGCGACATCCGTATCCGTCTTCACCTGTCACTCTGATACCTACGGACACAGCCAAAGGAGGCAAGCGCCTGTAGAAGGACCATCGGTGGCTTGCGCTACACCACCCACTGTCCCAACCAAACACCCCATATCCGGCGTAAGCCCGAAGGAATAAGACCAAGAGGTATGTGGATCATTAGGAAATTGTTTGTTGAAAGGTTTATACTATAGATGGATGGATGTGGATGGGAATGACCAAACATCTCTCTGGTATTGGTTGGAAATAATCTCGGACATAAAGCATTTGTTACATAGTTCATAGTTCATAGTTCATGCGTCTACAAACGCATCCCACATCGACTGGATAACTGAATTTAGATGGTCACACGAGCCGCTAGTCAAGTGAACTAATCACCGTTGCAGTATTCATCCGTTGAAGCCTATTGGTATAATATGAAATTTGGTATAAATTCTTTGCTTGCTGGATTCATATCCCTCAAGTGGCTGGCAACTAAGCACGTGAAGCCGCATCGGTTCGACACAGATTATTAGCAGTCAGCTCGAGGTCGACGCACACAATGAAGAAATTTCCTCCAGTCTGGCTCCGCCAACCATTACGCAGGTTACAAGAAGACTGCAATAGTTTGCGATGGATGAAAACACAGATGGGTCGAAAATTTGAAGAGGATATGACAGCTTCATTAAACATGGCTCCATGCAGACTAATTGCATATTAAATGTGGCGCCTGTGATCCGTGGGCAACGAAGCAGTGTTAGAGATGTCTGATAAACTGGTCCTTTCTACTGGCACGGAGCGCACTTTGTCTCAGTATCTTCAACTTACCGTACGTTTGTGTCAAGTAAGACTGTGCAACTTCAGCCGAACACCATGATTTTAAATCTGGTATGGAAGATGTACGTGACCCGCTTCCCAGTCGTATCGGCTCGAAGCCTCCCGTTTCTTCCTGGCTCCACTTCCTCATTATCAAGTCCCTATCGGTCATGAAGGCACTTTCTGTGACTGATCTGTTAAACAAGCCTCTGTTCAAGGGTGAAATGTCGAGCGACTGAAAATGCTTTAATGAATCATATTCCCAAGAACGGTGATCAGAAAGAGGTATTCAATTAACGACCATTTTCGTAACCCGGTGTTTCCCGAGGTATCAAAATTGCTGGGTGGAAGAAGCTGCTACAACTGCTGGAATAGGAAAAGCAAATGCAGGAAACGCACTGTTTCATGGAAACCCTTTCATGCATCAACAAATTGGGCATGATTTTCTGCAAGCGCTATACCACGGTAATTACATAGAATCGTCCAGATTTCTTATCGTAAAGTGTAGATATGGTGAACTATGCCGTCTTCCTACGTAAGCAATGGATTTGCATTTGTAATAAGATATTAGACTCATGGATCAGCGACTTCCTTACTGTACGAAAAAGTAGAGTACAGGCAAATGATAGTCTAACTTACTGATATCCCTCCACTGGTAGAATACTCCAAGGTACAGTAATCGGAAACTATTTTGATCCTATTATACTCAAAGTAATAATTAATCCCCTACGGTCAACGTGTGCACTGTTTCTAAACGACCTAAAGATTTGGTAAATAATTGTGCTTCCCAACGTCTGTGACGTACTTCAGCTCGACTTCAACCGCTTCTCCATTTGGTCTGCAGGTCTCGATCTGCCGGTCGACCTAGTCAGGTCATTATGTATGAGTCTGGTCAAGGCTTACGATGGGTATACCGACACTATATTTGGCCACCAGCTTTACTTTTGTAACCGAGCTAGACGCTCTCTCAACATATGATTTATGGTCCTTGGACAGTAGGTAAATGAGACAATAATAAGCACCAATGTTGACCACCTCTATGTGTTCACCACCATGCTATGTTGATCAATTTTTCTTAACTTGGACGGTCAATATGCAAACTCTCTTGTACCAGACCCCTGTAGGTTGACCACCTATGTAAGTTTCCGTTTACCACTTGGGCTATGACAGTCAGTAATAAGTAAACCTCCATAATTTGACCAATTGAAGGCTTACCATCCGATGGTTTCCGAATGGCTCGCCTGTTCCGATAACACGGTGTGCAACAGGACTGCAGTGTGTGGCATTTTGAGTCCCAAACCAGTGAACTTTACATTTAAGGATACATTATGTTCTCTGTATTGCCCCATGCTGAGGCTGATGTCGCATTTATGGTGCTTCTTTACCGCAGTTGGGCTAAACCAACTTGCACTTAACTAGGGCATTTTAATGCGGATAAAATTCATTTCAATTTATTTTTGTTCTGCCTACTTGATAATCTTCTCCCAACGTACACACGTCGCTCATGCAAATTGTGGTAAACTTGCGTAATTTTATCGCGGGGTATTTTTAAAATGACTTTCGGACATTTTGTACTTATCACGTATTCACATATAACCAATTTTTTCCATTTGCTCATTTAGCGAGTACTTATGTCTTCATATGTGTTTACATTATTCAATATCCGCATTTCGAATTATTGGCTGTTGTTTGACATCCCAGGTTTGAATGCGCTTGATGTGCATGTTGACAGGGTGCCTACCTGTCTACTACCCACCACCTTGTCCATACGGGCTCTAGTAGACAGTTAGTCGTTGCCGGAGAGCACGGGGTGCACGGTCCTTGTGGCCGTGTTAGGATCAAAGAGTGGTTCCATGCACTCAGTGTGGAGCGGAGTACGGTCCAGCCAGCGCCTTGTGTGCGGTTAATTCCCCAAATACAGTGTGCTTGTGTTTGCCTGTGAAGGAGTGTGGGCCGGCTCCGTTGATGAAACGTGACTCCCATCCGCATGCCTCCCGGTCTTATTCCCTCGGATTTACACTGCATATGGGGTGCGTGGATGGAGCTGTGGGTGGTGCAGCTCAAGTCATCCATGGTCCCTCTGCAGGCGTGCTGTGGCCACAGTGACAAGCAAATCCGAAACCGGATGCTGCCAACCATGTTCCCTGTATATATGTGCGTGTTTGTTTTGGCCGTAAGAGTGCGCGCATGCGTCCACCTACATCAGTGGGGTCGCCACAGATCCACGCACACGGAATGACCTAGAACGACTTGCGTTCCACCTCCCTCACATGTGCACCTACACAGGCAACCATCTGACAACCATTACAACGTGTCCACTCATAGCACATGCCGCAGTCAGGAGTTGGAGTGACAGCCACGCCCTCAAATGACCACCAGCTGTAACACACCAGTTCAGTGGCATTTTGGATTGTGTTGTGATTGATATTTACGGCCACATTAATTGTCCAGCATTTATTCTGCTCTATTTGTTGTCGACCTGAGTGGAAGCATATAAGTTTAGTTATTGTATGTTGTCAATGTTAGTACATAGAAACGTAGACCTTGGGTCCACTCTGTGCTCTGAAGAGTTTAGATTCGGTCATTAGGAGTAATACAACATTTTGACCCAAAGAAATGCATAGAGTTGACTTTAAAAGAAAAAGCTTAGTCTGCTAAAATTTCTGTAAAGTATTAGCCCAAAAAAATGCATGCAGAGCATGTTGACGTTAGTAATACAACTTTAGCATCAGCTAAAGACATAAACGCGAGTAATTGGAGAGATCCACTAATGAAGTGGGGATCTACAATGGAAGAGGCAGAAAAATTCCCACGATTAATTCAAGGAAGTTACGTAGCACTTGTTCAAATAAATGACGGCAGTTAACGTGAAATTTTCTGGGTCGATGATCGAATACATTGCTAATAGGTTCTCACAAGAATTTGGGGTTGCAGATTTCTAGTCATTCCATTAAAAGAGTCATATACAGTATGCCGGTATGCAGTACCGACGCTTCGCTGCCGCAAAACCACCACCGGTTAAGGATATTGCGAGGGTTTCCCTTCCCCTATGCAGGCTCGAACCCGCGCCGTAAGATTTCGAAACAATCTCGTTACCTTTAGGATACAATCCGGCATTAACGAATGGCTAGCAAAATTTAAACTTCGTTTGCAATTTCCCAAAAAATGTTGACGAATTAGTCTAATGAAGTGCCCGAAGAGTTTATTCAAGACTTCAAGGGAAAGTTTTCCTACTTCATCATTGGCTAAACACTAACGGCAATTTTAACCTTGACCAGTGCGGTCTTTTTTAAATGGTCATGCTTAAAAGAAGCCTTGTTATAAAGAGGGAAATGTAAGGGTTGAAACATTCCAAATGAAGTTTCACAGTTCTGTTTTGCGCCAGCTCTGGTGCGGAGAAACTAAAGCCCTTAGTCTTTGCTAAAACAGCTAGAACATGTGCGTTCAAAAACCTAGCTCCTGAAAACGTTCCAATCACCTGAAGATCAAACCGATATGCGTGGGTAATTGTAGCCATATTTGAGGAATGGATCAGAAGTATCTACAACGAAATAATGAAGAAGAAACGATTCATTACGCTACCATTGAGCAACTGTCTTATTCACACTCATGTAAAAAATATCACAAATATTACACTAAAGTTTCTGCTTCCAAACCGGGCCTTACATATTCAACCTCTAGTGCAATGGATTATCAAAATGTTCAAAATGCACTACCATGCACAGCTCATGCAATGGGCTATGGCAAAAGGGCATATTATTGATTCCAATGCGGAAGGAACTTCAATCGCTGCTCCGGTTAATGCCTTGGATGCTCTGCTTTGTATAAGTTCCGCTGCGTTCAATGTTTGACCATAAGTTATAAAAAAGTGTTTCAAAATAGCCAGGCTGATTCATTTTGTCAAGCCGGATGCCGTCGCCTTAATAACCATTCCATCTTAATTCGCAGAATGTGACGGGGATGAGTTTGATTAGTTTGTTGGAATGGATAATGACTTGGTAAC
>OX104059.1:32076696-32110725 GCA_944474145.2 Dicrocoelium dendriticum | reverse complement strand
CCCTTCCATTGTAGATCCCCACTTCATTAGTGGATCTCTCCAAGTACTCGCGTTTATATCTTTAGCTGATGCTTAAGGTTGTCTTGATAAAGCCAACATGCACTGCGTGCACTTTTTTGGGCTAATACTTTCCAGAAATTGTTGCAAAGTAAGCTTTTCCTTTAAAGTTAACTCTATGCATTTCTTTGGATCAAAATATTGTGTTACTACTAATGACCGCATCTAAACTCTTCAGAGCACAGAGTGGACCTAAGTTCTATGTTTCTATGTACGTTACATTGACTACATACAATAACTAACCTTATATGGTTTCACTCTCAGGCCGACAACAAATAGAGCCGGATAAATGCTCGACAATTAATTTGGCTGTAAATGTCAATCACAACACATTCCAAAGTGCCACTGAACTGGTGTTTAGACCTGGTGGTCAATCGAGGGCGTGGCCGTCTCTCCAACTCATGACTGCGGCATGTGCGATGAGTGGACACGTTCTTAGGGTTGTAAGAATGCTTGCCTGTGTAGGTGCACAGGTGAGGGAGGTTGAACGCAAGTCGTTCTAGGTCATTCCGTGGGCGTGGATCTGTGGGGACCCCATTGATGTAGGTGAACGCATGCGCGCAAACTCTGACGGCCAAAACAAACACGCACATACACATACATACTGAGAACATAATGTATCCTTAAATGTAAAGTTCACTGGTTTGGGAGTCAAAATTCCACACATTGCAGTCCTGCTGTACACCGTGTTATCGGAACAAACGAGCCATTCAGAAACCATCAGATGGTAAGCCTTCAATTGGTCAACTTATGGAGGTTTAATTATTACTGACTGTCATAGCCCAAGTGGTCAACATAAAACTTACATAGTCACCGTCCAAGCTAAGAAAAAGTGTTCAACATAGCGTGGTGGTGAACAGATAGAGGTGGTCAACATTGCTGTTTATTATTGTCTCATTTATCTATTGTCCAAAGACCTTAAATCATATGTTGAGAGAGCGTCTAGCTCGGTTACAAAAGTAAAGCTTGTGGCCAAATATAATGTGGGTATACCCATCATCAGCCTTGACCAGGCTCATAAATAATGACTTGACTAGGTCGACCGGCAGATCGAGACCTGCAGACCAAATGGAGAAGCGGTCGAGGTCGAGGTGAAGTACGTCGCAGACGTCGGGAACCATAATTATTTACCAAATCTTTAGGTCGTTTAGAAACAGTGCACGCGGTGACCGTAGGGGATTAATTATTACTTTGAGTATAATATGATCAAAATAGTCTCCGATTACTGTACCTTGGAGTATTCTACCAGTGGAGGGATATCAGTAAGTTAGATTCTCATTTGACGGTACTTTCCTTTTTCTTACAGTAAGGAAGTCGCTGATCCATGAGTCTAATGTCTTACTAACAATGCAAATCCATTGCTTACGTAGGAAGACGGCATAGTTCACCGTGTCGTACACTTTACAATAAGAAATCTGGACGATTCTATGGAATTACACCGGTCTAGCGCTTGCAGAAAATCATGCCCAAGCTGTTGATGCATGAAAGGGTTTTCATGAAACAGTGCGTTTCCGGCATTTGGTTTTCCTATTCCAGCAATTGTAGCAGCTTCTTCCACACAACAATATTGATACCTCGGGGAACACTGGGTTACGAAAATGGTTGCTAATTGAATACCTCTTTCTGGTCACCGTTCCTGAGAATAAGATTCACCAAAGGCATTTTCAGTCGCTCGAAATTTCACCCTTGAACAGAGGCTTGTTTAACAGACCAGTCACAGAAAGTGCGCTTATGACCGATAGGGACTTGAGAATGAGGAGGTGGAGCCAGGAAGAACCGAGAGGCTTCGAGCCGTTACGACTTGAAAGCGGGTCGCGTACATTTTCCATACCAGATTTAAAACCGCGGTGTTCGGCTGAAGTTGCACAGTCTTACTTGACACAAACGTACGGTAACTTGAAAATACTGAGGCAAAGTGCGCTCAGTGCCAGTAGAAAGGATCAGTTTATCAGAGCTCTCTAACACTGCTTCGTTGCCCACGGATCACAGGCACCACTTTTAGTAGGCGATTATTCTGCTTGGAGCCATGTTTAATGAAGCTGTCATCTCCTCTTCGAATTGTCGACCCATCTGTGCTTTCATCCATCGCAAACTATTGCAGTCTTCTTGTAACCTGCGTAATGGTTGGCGGAGCCAGACTGGAGGAATTTTCTCCATGGTGTGCGTCGCCCTCGAGGTAACTGCTAATAATATAAGTCGAACCAATGCGGCTCCATGTGCTTAGTTTCTAGGTACTTGAGGGATATGAATCCAGCAAGCAAAGATTTTACACCATATTTTATAGTATACCAATAGGCTTCAACGGATGAATACTGCAACGGTGATTAGTTCACCTGACCAGCGGCTCGTGTGACCATCGAATTCAGTTATCCAGTCGATGTGGGATGCGTTTGTAGACGCGAGTATGAACTATGAACTATGTAACATATGTTTTATGTCCGAGATTATTTCCAACCAATACCAGAGAGATATGTTTGGTCATTCCCATCCACATCCATCCATCCATAGTATAAACCTTTCAACAAACAATTTCCTAATGATCCACATACCTCTTGGTCTTTTTCCTTCGGGCTTACACCGGATATGTGGTGTGTGGTTGGGACAGTGGGTGGTGTAGCGCAAGCCACCGATGGTCCTTCTGCAGGCGCTTGCCTCCTTTGGCTGTGTCCGTAGGTGTCATAGTGACAGGTGAAGACGGATACGGATGTCGCCAATCTATACTTCGTCATTACGGATATCAATAGCAATTATAATGACCGACGGTGATTCGGTCGACCAATGCAGAGATAACTGAGATATTTTTGAACAAGATTCACAGTAAGTAAGAATTAGAAAAGCGACTGTATTTGACAAGAGATAGCACTAAAATATGGCTATGCAAAATCGGATTCACGTATAGACTGGTCTGGTGACGGAGTTTGAAACACGCGCCGAACGCCTTCTTTCTGGCACAAAGTATGGTTTATGTCCTTTTACTGGCATGATGTGCTTCACCCTTTAGAATTAATGAGGGTGATGGATGATATTCCTTAATTTGGAATCTTAGTGGAATAGTTCCTTTCAGAGGTATTGCAGTCATTTTTGACTTCGCTTAAGAGTCAGCAAATAAAAAGGCATATTAATATTCGTCTTGGCGTTAATTAAAGTTTTGATTCAATTTGATTCATTGAAGGGTCAAATTCATTGATGATAAGGGTTAACTGTATCGGACGCATTGCGTATTCTTACTAGCGTGTTCATCCGGACATGTTCACATGTCACGCTAGAGACAGTGAGGCGTATCTTCTCATACCAGTGTTGCATTCGAAGTATGCGCTTTAGAAACATAATAAATTGCCTAAGGTGTTGCGGGAGATGCAAAAGTCAAGCAAAATAGCTATAAGTTAAAACAGGAAGGGGAATTAAGTTCTTCTACTCCGTCTAATGGTCTACCGTCTATCTCGTCTAACAAAAGAGACAGCATGACCGCTGAT
Organism: Dicrocoelium dendriticum; assembly: GCA_944474145.2. NCBI lineage: Eukaryota > Metazoa > Platyhelminthes > Trematoda > Plagiorchiida > Dicrocoeliidae > Dicrocoelium > Dicrocoelium dendriticum. Next base: position 32,107,195 of record OX104059.1, on the reverse strand, counting down.
GTCATAACTACGGTGTGTTCCCACTAGAAGGAATGCAGGCAAACCATAGCAAGAATCCCGGTCATTTCCTTATTATTTCTTTCCAGAACCAATAGCAGACCAACCAGGCAGGTCTTTATCTTGGAAATGTTGAAATTAATAGCAGCGTAAGCATTTGAGAGACTACATGTACTCCTTTCTGTTAGTGTGTATGTTAATCCCGGAACGTAGTTCCCGGATCCGTCATTTCCGATCGGACACCAGTCATATTCAATGAACGGTTGGATGGCGCACTCTCTTCTACATTCCACCATTTGATGTTGTCGTTACATTCCACTGCGCGTCATCAAGTTGTGCATCAGAACAGCGCGGACAGGAGAGTTATGACATCGGAAAATATTAAAATTGTAGTCTTGATAGAAAAGGTACAGTTTATTTTCTATTGCAATGTATACGGAAAATCATACCACGGAACTTGTAAAGCATATGCTTCTTGAGCTATCCTGAATATTTCTACATTGCTTATGAGCATTGAGGGGACCAAGATTAAACAGTGGATATACATATATATATATATCTGTGTGGAATATTATGAATGTTCAAATTTTGTTCAGAGCATTATTCGCGTAAGTTCAAAGCGGATCCTTAGTTTCAGATTTTTAACGGTATACTCAGTAGGACATACTATCCATATCTTTGGAAGTTTGGCGGAAGTAATTAATTTTTTGTTACATTGCACTTAACCTGCTCTTGATTACCAGCTAGATGCCAGGCAACACGGGGTTAGAAAAGATTGAATTATCCAAATGCGTTAATTTACTTAGTGTTTTCTGACTCGATAATTGTCGCATAAGCGAACTACGTTGCTAGGAGTTTAGCAGACGCTAAAACCAATGATTTTTCTTCGGATTCACAGTCCTGGTTTCATACTTATTTAAAAGGCATAGTTCAAACCTCGTGTTAAAATATGTTTTTGGTTAGATAAAATCTGTTCAGTTCGATTAGGTTTGCAACATTACAGATCAGCGTTGCCAGTTAACCTGAACAAGGCACTTGTTAGCAACGTGCGAAAACAGAATAAAATATGCAGGTATTCTGCTTTCATTGGTTAGGCGAATGAGGCTCGAAAAGCAGTTATTGGAAGTGAAATTTGTGTTAGTTGTAAACCTTGCTAGTCTGGTCTATCCAACCTGGTGGCTGGATAAAGTATGTGTCTAAGGTACTGGGAGAAAAGCTCTGCATAATGTGTAAAGGGAAACGAACAAGTTATCAAAAATGCTGTCGCATAATTCTACAACTGAAACCATTTATCATAGCTGACAGATGCGGGTGGTTAAATGAAACGTCAACCCAGCATTGACGATTGTATTTAGTATAATTTTGATACGATTGTATTCACGCGTGTTGGCATCTCCACAAACAGGTAAGCATTAGTTCAGTAGAAAGATTAAGACAACTAATATTAATTATTTTTATGGTGAGACCATTGAATCTGGCCATTGAGATCACACAACCTTATAATTCGTGCTGTTCCTAAGAGACTAACTAATTCGGAAATGTTCAAAACTGGTTTGTTGATGATAGTAGGGTGGATTCGAGTTGAGAAAAGGTATTTTCCCATTTTGGGTCGTGTTAAATGAAAGTGTGAGTAGATTTGTTGTTATAGCAGTCTGGAGATCTTTCCATTTTGTTTCAGTCCGCTTTAAAAATTGCACCAATATTACTATGTTCACTTCTGTGATCGGTGGGAATACTAACCTAGATGTTGAGCTAGATTGTTTGAATCGGAAAAGTCTTTTGTTTGTCTCCTCGGTTGATCAGTATCATATGAATGCACCGTTTGCTCCACCGGTCCTTTCCTTTAGCTGGCAAATCACTTAGTGTCTTTCTATAGAAAAAGTAAAACCTTCCTCGCATGGGACTGCCATTGGGAACCGCAATATACGCTTCCGCTAATTAGGAACACAGTAAGTTGATTGAGCCGCAAAGTTAACATGTAGCGGTTATTCGTATTTGCACATGTCTACGCTGTTCATTCCCTGTATAAATCAGGATGAGGAATTTAAAATATTTGGTTCATTGAAGTAAGAAATGCGTGCGAGGCAATGCATCTACTTGTTGTTTAATTAATGACAGTAAATTGCTTGGTCGACTAGAAAGTAAAAGACATTAGTATTATTGGGACAAAGGGAGATATTCTTTGCAGAAAGATATGCGAGGTTAAAGTTAACACAACACCGCAGGCAGACTAATTCACTCGGTTCTAAGTTTTCATGCCTTCTACTCATAGCCTAACAAAGCAACTGTGTTGTATTCTCGTGCGGCATGAATGACCCGTTTGTCAGACGTTCGGAAACAAACTTACTTAACAGCTGATTTGTTTCATTTCAGTTGCAAGCAGTCAAACGAATGTATGGATAGCTGGTTGTTGAAAACCTGATCTAATTAAATTACCTTGGAGGATTTGTAGGCTTTTCGTAGGATGGTTTGTTGGCTATTGTATATCAGTCTGCTATGACGAGAAAATCGATGCGCTGTGAAAAGTAGCCCCGGGGGCTGACTGACCGGAGTGATGACAGGTTTGGAATTCCACTGAGGACTATAAGACTTAGAAGACAGAAATATATTGTACAACTGGTGATTCGTTGGCAAAGTTGCTGCTATACTTAGAAGATGCATGTATTTTAGCATTTTAGGACTGGTGGATTGAAGTAGCACAAAAATGATTAGGAATAGGATCATGTATAGTGGCAATGGACATAATAAAACTGGATCACGTGCTTGCGAAATCTAGAAAGAGGAAAATATTTATTTTTATTTTACATTCCTAACTGCCTGTTGCACACAATGCCGTGGACAATGACGATATATTCTTTGTTATTTTGGAATTTTCGAGTTTCTGTAGATTACCTTTGTTCATTAGAGTGCGATTTTAGTGGATCACAACGATAATACTTCGGCGTAAGCTATTTTTCTGTGAAGATTGTTTCTGTGATCCGATATTCAATCTTCCAGCAAACCTAATTGCACAAATTAGTTATCACATTGCTTGCACAATCTTGATACACTAGCCTCAATATATCAAGAATTGTGTCTCCAGAAAAGTAAAACAATGGGTACCCTTTATCCCATTCCTTAAGGCAGAGAGAAGACAGAGGTAGTGATATGTTCATATTTCGATTATATTCTTCAATGGCAAACAGAATACGTGCAAAAACGCACAACTGATTATATACATATTATATGCTGTGTGCACAAAAACGCTTGAGGCAATCAATTCGGATGCCATAATCTTGACTGTGACATTTGGTTAACCTTGCTTGTTTTTCCACGTATTTAATCGTTTCTGTGTTTCTGCTCGTATTGTGTTTTTGACTGAAGAGAACAATCGAAATGTTGACATATCGCAAACTCTGTATTTTCTCTATCTTAAGGAAATGGCTGAAGGGGACCCACTCTTTGACTTTGCTGAAAAGAAGCCTCTCTGATACCGTTGCGAAAGCCTTAGACCGATTATTGTCTCTGCGCTGCAAGTTAGCTGTAGAAAGCGCCCTTGCGAAATTTTTGTGGATTTTATCCGCTCATGTTCCATCTCGCACCGATTCGCTAAAACCATGTCTAAGAATAACTTGACGATAAACAACACCAATCTAACCAGAATTGCGTGGACGCATGTCGACGGCTTCCTTGAAGGAGAACAGCAATTTATCGAGCCGCAGAGACGGTTCGCATGCATATTCAATGAGTTTCCGTTGGTTTTTCGACTGAAATTGGAGGCTTTTTCCGCTGAAGTTTTCTGTCGCACGGGAGCAAAACAGTGTGCAGTCTGCAGGGTTCTCTTGCTAAAACCACCAGTGTTTCCTTTCCTACTGATTGCTTGAATCACGTATACAATTTGTACTCTGCTCATTTCACGCGCACGCAATTGGAAGCTCTTTCGCTTGGAATGAAATACTGACTGTCACCAAAAGCTCACTACGCAGGCCCATTTTAAGTATCTAAATGAACAGCTCAGTGACCTCTCGCCTAGATCGACATATGACGTGTGTTTTTTTAGGGCAAAAATAGTAGATATTGCGGACCATTTCCTCTGTACGCTGATAAGTCCGACGTCCTGTCTGTAATCTGAACACTATACGGCGATCAGAGAGTTGTAACAAATGGTGCCCGTAATGTTCCTTCAGCCGGAGAAAGGATCGGGTATTGTAGTAATGAACAGGCTTGACTACATTTCGAAGATGGAGTCCATTCTGGGAGACGCGCGGAAGATCCAGCTAGATAATACACAGGAAAACAATATCCTGGTGGAGAAGCATGTGGCAAGGAAGCTCCAGATCCTCCTGATGCATGGTTACATATTCGTTACACTTAAAACCTATTGGGACAAAGACACTCCGAATGAGAGGCGCTCCCCGCTATGTCCCATTGTGTGCATAAACAATTCGCCTTTTTAAAACGTCGCACGGTGGCTGGCTGAACTTTTAGATCCGGTAGGTAAACTGCTCTCTACGTATAGTCTGACAAACTCCTATGAATTGGTCGACATGCTGGAACTGGGTGCAGACCTCACGTAATCAATAGATGAGAACTCCTTATTCACAAAAACGTTTACGTGAGACGGCCGGCAATTTATATGATGTTATCCTGAGCCGGAATATCTCTGTGGGCCTGCCTGTGAAGTAATTAAAGGATATAATTTATTGTGAATCGTGAACATACGGTTTGCTTTTGAGGGGACCGCATACAAACAGGTCGACGGAGTCACTATGGGCAGTCTTCTGGGACCAGTTTTAACCGACGTCTTCCTCGGCTTGATAGTGTTGGGGTTTTATAGGAAACTACGGTTGCGTATTATTACGTAATTAACGACCCAACAAATAGTAATGAAAACTCCGAGATTAGGTAGGAAAATAGATTGTCAAAGTGACAATAGATTGACGCAATTTAACAATGGATCACGGTAGGGCACAAGGCGCTGTTCAATCGTATGGCATGTAGTAAGCCCCGTTAGCGTTCCTCGGACATGGTGCACGTGATGCTCATGTTGTGGGTCTTTTCAAGTCTCACATGAGTCGATAAGGTCAAGTGACCTAGTATCGGCCAAGCTTGCACGTCCCGTCTGCGCGTGCGTCCGTGCGTGCGTGCGTGCGCTCGTGCGTGCGCTCGTGCGTGCGTGCGTGCGTGCGGATGCTACAATAGAAAAGCAAGATGCTGCTAGCATTAGTGAAGCGAAATTGCACAGACGATATGTAGATGACATTTTAGTCTTCACCAGCGGAGAATATTTTACCTGGCTGCTGACCACCCTGAATTTGATTCATCCAAATCTGTCGGTATCACATGAAATGTAACGACACAGTTGCTTGACGATTTTGGATAAACTCATTCGGAGACGGGCTGAATGTACATTGCAGCGCACTGTTCACCGCAAATCGAGTTAGAGTGGACAGTACCTACGTTTTTCTAGCTTCGCTGCGATAACATACAAATGTGGCTTAGTGAAAACTCTCTTCTACCGAGCTAGACGTATTTCCAACCCTGAAACATCAAAAACCGAAGAAATTCGACGCAAGACCTTAATTTTTAATGGATATCCTGCGCCGTTTATTCAAGTACACAGCAGACCTCCCAGTATGAAAACACAGATGCTGACGTCTGAGAAACTAATGTCAATTTGTTCTTGTCGTTCAAGTGGGACCATGTGGCAAATGATATCGGGCACAAGCTCCGGGCCGCCTTAACACGCACCTACACGATAGCCCAGTTTCGACTCAGGCAAACCACGCGAGAACTTGTTCTTCCTAATCGTGAGAGCATCTCGTTGGGTAGTTGGGCTTCTCACGTAGTTTATCAGTATAGCTGCGGTTGAGGTGACATCCGCATGTGCAGAATGAATGGATCTTTTCCAGTTAAGCCCCGCCAAAAAGTTAAGCCCCGCCACCCAAAAAAGATTATGAAAAGGGAGGATATGGAACTTGAACTTTTACTCTCTATTGAAGAGGGTGAAATTGAGACAAGTCATCAATAATTTGCATGAAAAGGTCCATTTTTCGGTGTCTTTGCCTCCAAACGAACTCACACAGGTAGCTGTCTACTAAAGATCGGTGTGTGCCGCATTGGCGCTTATTCTGCATTTTGTAAATGTGCCAGAGAGATTCGATAGTTTGTGTGTAAGCTCCAGTAGTTGTATCCACAAAGTTTTCGGTATGATTAACCGTTTGAGGAGTATAACTCATGCTAATCATCGATTCAATGCCTTGGTATGATGCCCACATATCGGAAATGATAATTGAGCCGGGAGTGATGCAGGCCTAGATTGTGTCCAGCAGAGTGGTCGCAGTTCGATCTGGCACTGCATACAAGAACACTTCTTTAGTCTCCCGGCAAATCCCTCCGAAAATCCACTGCTGGGGAAGGACTGGCTCTGCATGGTTTTTACGACGTGATATTAGGGTTTCATCTATCTCGACATGTAGACCTGGGCCGCCGACAATCGTTGGAGTCTGCAAAAGCTGCCAGGCGCAAATTTCACGCAGAAAGTTCTTCCAGTCGACAGTGGTCGCGTGGCCAATAGATAACTCCTCTGAGCAGAATTTGATTGTTGTCAGATTTTTGGACCAGCAATAAATGAATAGGATTATTGTCCTGAAATCCATCCTAGACCGCTCCAGCCAAGTTCCCTTTCGAAGACCGATTTCTTGCCTACACTGTCGGGCATCACACCTCCACCTGTCAGAAACAGTCGAAAGTGTCATTTGGTGTCCTCGTCTGCATAAACGTTGATAATGAATCACTCCAAGTTCATGTCAGTTTTTACGTGCGAACGTAGAAACTTTTTGGACAAAAATGACCTTAGAAGCGGATAAGGAGTGTTTTTATGGGGCACGTTCACATGCATTACGTACACTGGAGCTGGCAAACAGTGGCGGGGCTCAACTTTTCACGCGTGCCCTTTTTGCACTATTGATGGGGCTTGACTGTTCAGGTGTACCCTTTTTGCCGTAGTGGCGAGGCTTAACTTTTTGCGCGTGCTCTTTTTGCATTAGTGGCGGGGCTTAACTGGAAAAGATCCGAATGAATCATCATTTAGCTCAGAGGGTAGCTGAACATTCGCCAATTTGGTTGGGACAAGTGATACCGTAACAAAATGGGATGAATCTAAGATCTAGTCGGAGCCCGGCACCGTCTATCACCAAGCACCTCGTGGCAGCCGGTCATCACGGGAACCCTGAGACAGCGTTCAATGTGTTGTTATATAACGAAAACCAGATAATGCTGACAATTATTGTGGCGTCGTTATTATCAGGCCCATCAACCTGTGCTATGTGCACAGAAATTCTTGACTTGAACTGGTGGGAAGCAGCGAGTAGAGGTTGCTCTGTGTAGCTGCATCATTCGTCGTTTTCGGACATGAAATCTTTATTAATCATTTCGCTCTCTGTACTTTGCCCCTGCAAATTGTCGGTCTACTAGCATCTTGAATTGAGACACGGTGTTGGCTTCTACTATATGCTGAGGCAGGTCGTTCCAGACATTCACCGCTCTGCGTTCAAAACAGTGTTGATGGGCGACCCGCTTCAAATCCGGGACGATACGTTTATACCGGTGTCCTCGCGTGCAGCTTGGTGTGCGCAGATGAAGTAGTTGTCTCAACATGGAGTAATCACCCAGATGTAATATTCGGTGCGTCATGATGAGGTCAACCCTCAGCCGACGATAAGATAAGGTGTATAACCCTAGTTTCTTACATCGGTCTTCGTATGACATGCCTCGTAAGTTGGGAATCAGCCTAGTGGCTACCTGATGCACCCGCTCAAGCTTTTCTACTTCGCCCCAGGTGATGGGACAGTATGCGGGAGTGCCGTACTCCAGCATTGGTCGTATTATCGAGACGAAGAGGCGAGAAGCAATCACTTCAGACCAAGAGCTAAAGCTGCGCCTGAGAGCCCAAAGCATACGAGGGCTGTTTTGGTACAGCCTATTCGTGTTGTCAATGGACTTTAGGTCGCAGCGTGAGAGTACACCGAGGTCGCGCACGAAAGGAGCGGGATGCAAAGGTTGTTCAGCCACTGTGTACGTTCGGCCGTGATCATACTTACCCAACCTCATGAATTGCGACTTGATGCCATTAATTTGGCTGCCGTGGTCTTTATTGTGACATTTTGATTGGTGTTGCTTATTTTACTATGTATATGATCGTTTCTGTGTTTCTGCACGTATGGTGTTTGCGACTGAAGAGAACAATCGAAATGTTGACATATCGCAACCTCTGATTTTTCCGCAGGATATGGGGAGCATTATCACGTAGGGCTAACACCGACCACACGGATTGGAGTCTAAATACCGCAGCTTGTTTGGCACTGCTTCTTAGAAGCACTGTAGACCCATAGGATAATAATTATGCCAATCAACGGATACAACGAACTCCGTGATCTTGAGTATTGCCCTAGTCTCCATTCTGCTTAGAGGCGGTTTATGGGACGCCGTTCTCACAACAATCGCGTCTGTAATGACAATGATTGTACCCGATAGATGTAAAAACTCAAAGTTCTGACATGGTAATTACTTGTTACCATTGACGTTTACCCAGCTAGTCTGTAAAATATCATCGATAAGTAAGTTAAACTATTAATGAAGTTGAGGTTGAGTGACGTTTTGATGGTGTCAGCATTTTCTAGAAACCGATCTGAAGTGTAGTATCCAGTTTTCGATTTTACTTCTACTGTTGTTTATCGCCATTGTTGTGCAAGAGATGGACAGCAAGACAATTTCTGCAGTAATATCTCATGACATATTTTAAGGTAAATGGTGGCAGCAAGGTTTCCGTTCAGAAGTATTCATCAGTTGAGCAATCATTTTTACATTCACGATAACACAAAGTATAATTTAAACTACTTGCTTTCAAAGTCTTAAATGTAAAATGGTCATTGAAATTGTGCCGGTTTCCCATTGCATATAGATGCTATTATGCGTATTTTATATTAGTTTCTAGCGTCACGTAAAGATGTTGTAAACCTAAATACCATCAACTCCTAAAACCAAACTAAAAGAAAAGAACGTTTTCTTGGCCATTTTTGAGACCATTTTTAGACTGGCTATTCAGTTACGCTATATGCAGCTCAACCGAAAGCACTGATGAGAAGCGGATAGATCGAAAACATTTTTGGCCAATATTTTCTCAACTAAATAAGAAGTTAATCACTTTTCCTTGAGAATACAAGCGGTGCAAAATCAAAATTTTCTAGCGTTAGGAACAAACATTTGACGCTTCTCAACTATACGAATAACCGAAATCGCGGAGCAAAATGCTGGGTTATTTTTCTGCACACAGGGATATAATAAAACTGGCCCGCCGATGTTTAGGTAAGGAGTGATGTGAGATTAGATTAACTCAATTTAGTGTAGTCCAATCGCCTCTCTATGGCAAAGATTTATGTCTGTATTGCGCACTAATCAGTACTTCCCACAGCCGAAGAATCGCCAGCCCACCAACGACAGACAAATTCCCCACGTTCGTTAGACAACTTAATCAAGGATATACAGCATGAACCGAAGTAGAATATTCGGCTTAATTAACGTCTGTCCATTTTAAGATATTTAACCGTCACAATAGATGGAAGGAAAACATAAATTCGGAAAACGTTTTGGTGTAATATATTATTTTATCATAAAGCGCGCTATTACCAAAATGAATAAATTCACTTTCTCATCTCCCGAAATATTTCGACAGGTTAAACAAGGTATTGAACGAGAACTCCGAAAGTAGGCTTAGTTTTTCTTGGTAGATATTCGTTCAATTAGTATGCTTCCGGGTGAAGTTGGAATTGACTTGAAGTTGCTTTTGTGTATGTTAGTTAAAGGATAATTGGTTGGATGTATTATTAAGTACAATGCTGCAGTTATTCATAATTAATTCGCAAAACTTTGATGGCAGAATTTCTACTTGCTTTTTCATTAGTTCCTTATTATTTATTTACCTTTATCAACAGTGATGCACATACCGTTTACTTGAATGAGGTCTGTCAGCAGCCTCAAGTAAACTCAACTGCTGCTTCGACAAAAGTGACTGATAGTCGATGCTTTCAGTCACTTTGCTTATTAACGTAAATAAGTGCTTTCGTCATAACAAAGGGTAAAATCAGTGTGTATGAGACCTTTGTTAAGCAGAAAAGTGAATTCTGTGACGATTACTGATGAGTATTTTTTCATAAAATTTGAGTGAAAATTATTTAGGGTAATACAAAGTGCAAATTTATCAAACGAAATGAAAAAAATTGGATTGTTTTTATGAAATCATCTCATTTATTTGAAAGCAATGAGGGCTAATGGTTCGTTGCTATGAGACTAAATAAATAGTTGTGTGTTTATTAGGGAAATGATTCTTCTCTTCGTGTGAAATCCCTTTGTAACCACACTTTATAACCTGCATGCCTAACAGGCGTAGTCAAGTTACACGGCCCGCCCATTTTATGTTGGACGAGTGTATAAATGAGGGTAAGCCAGAATCCCATACTAACTGCCACTAAAATGCTGAAGCAATCAAAATCGTCGTTTCAACCTAATTGCAATGCGCGTCACCAATGTATCGGGAAATTTATAATGTGTGCAAAATGTAGGATGATCAAAGTTTAAGGTCTTTGGACATGCAAAGTCGCATTAAAACCGAGTAGCCTTGAGCACGAATCCAGCGTGCGTTTGATTATACAATAAATAGTTATTGCTCCGCTACTGGTGTCTCGAAATCCCTGTTGACAGTCAGTACCCTGGCCAGACTAGCCTACGCGAACTCCAGCTTACATGTAGCTGCAAAATAAGAATAAAAAACTAAAATGAATTTACAACATATGCAAAAACCCATCAAAATCTGGTTATTCTACAATAGATTCTTTGGGTTGTACTTTAATTCCAAGTATCGATATTGTTTCGCATTGAGTACATGAATTAGCAGCTGTGTAGGTTGTTGTGCTGCTCTATCCCAACACCACGCTGCACGACAATTTTCCTTTAGATTTGGATTTGTCAGGCAGAGTTAGCCTTAGCTGGGGGTGTGGACTGACACGGAGTGCTTGGCTGATTACACATAGAACAGTAAGCTAAAGCTGTACAATTAGTGATTGACACAGGATTCAGATGTTTGTTGGAGAACCACTTTTGTAATACAAGTTGTCCTAATGGATCGTGACGCGCAATCTCAAGGTAGACCGCGATTTGTATCGTAGTGAACCTTGGTCAATTTGATCCGCAGGACCGTAGCTGCAAGCGATGGAAAGCTGGTGTCGCACACCCGAAAACGTTAGGTAGTGCCGTAGTTATAGACGGGTAATACGCAATCCACCATTTATTTCAGTAGGGGATTTGTTTTGCTTCATGTACATTGTAATAAAGCCCTCTAATATATTGCTAAACAAACCAATACTTACTTACCCAACTTATTTTCTAACAAAACTGTATGAATATAACTTTAAGTCTAAAGAAATAATTGGTGATATAAGCAGCAAACGACCTCTTTGTCGTTATTCTCTAAAGGTTGAATTGAGTAATAACTTCAATACTGTTACCCATGGACATCGTCAAATTTATTGCGTCATTGTATTCATATGGTAAATAGTTTAAGTAATTTAGGATATAAATCGGTATCCATACGTTACCTTACGGTTCAATGAACCTAACACTTACCCTGTGCATCGGTTGTACTTGCAAATTCCAATTAAACTCTTGTTCTGTAAAGTTACTGTGTTAACAATGATGGATACAGAGACTTTAGTAATTCTTGTGATCTACTGTGTGGTTGCTTAATCAGTCACTCTTAAACCGGATTTCTAAGCTTAACTTACTTCTCTACTGAACATCATGTTTGATGTTAGGATGCACCGCACGTCTCTGAGAATACTATAGTATTATTTAAAAGAACCTTGGTTTTGCTGGCTACGGAAGTCACCTTACTTTTTATCTGGCCTCAGTTTCTGGTATGGGAGATAACATGTCTTTCCCAGTTATTGTTGATACCTGCCCGCACAGGAAATAATGTTTACTTCTTCCTCCAATTTAATGTTTTGCTTGAGCAAATATGTTGAATAGATGAACAAAATCTCCATATATGCAGTGACCTTAATTTAAAGCCAGGTAGCGCAGTGGTAACCTACAATGGGAATCTGCTGATCGTTGCGTAATTCAAAGAGTTCCCAGCTGGGAATAATTCAACTTACACAGTAAAACACTTGATGTATCTTAGGTTGCCATCGCCTTTCTAGAAAACGTATTCTACTGCATAAACTTTAATGGGAAATTACTTGCTAGTTTCAATAGGATGCGGTTAATATATTTGATGAAATCTAAGACAATCCGAATGGTGTATGCTGCCACACTTGGGAAATCAATATTATACGTTCACTTATGACAGCTATCTGAAAGTATCTTTGCAGAATAAATAGGTTGGCGAAAGCTTTTCTCAAAGTGCCTGGTAGACCACCGAAATATATTAATTCGATAAATCATATGTCAAATTACAAAGCAAGCGCCAGATGCTTTTTGATAGCTTCATGGATAAACAGACGATGTATAGTAGAGCTGAAGACAGAGGGAACTAACTGGATGGATAACATGTTTTTAACCTTTTAATACCAAATGTACTTTCCGTGATTCCTCCAAATACATATAATCACACACAACGGCATTCCTATTGTTAACTCTCGCTGTATTTCATGTTTTTGCATACACACTAATCCCGAGAGACATTTTGCGCGTTACTACTTCCTATCCAGTTAGCTTGAGAGACTTCCATGCTTGGTGACGTATATTATTCAGGCTATTTAGAAAATCACTGCCGGAGGGCAGAGTACTTTCGGAAAATATAGGTTTCTGACACAGTTGTAAATGATACACATGAGCACACCAAGGTAACTTGCACGCACCCGTAGTTAAGTACAAATCTCCCTCAGAAACGGTTGGAAATAAAAGTTCAAAATACTTTTATTGTATCAATTAACTCGGCGTTAAGAATGCACAAGTTAGTAAGTAATGTCTGTTCCTTAGGAACCTTTAAATTTACGCATTTTGAAGACTAAATAAGGCACAGTTAAATGATTATCAATTTAAATATTTCATTTTAACAAATACTTGCTTTATGTCGGTTCTGATTAAACAAGAAAACAAGTAAAAAATTAATCGCGACTCTATTCACAACTTAACTTTTCCATTCAACGATAATGGTAACATAAACTTACATTTTTCACGGGGATTCATTCGTGGGCAAAGAAAAATTGTTGTATTACGGTTCGCCGCACACGGTCGAAAGATTGTATGCACGCTGCCACAAGGGTAACGCCATCCAAACGTAACAAGAAGGAAATGTTTTAAGAGGAGCAAATAACGCTTTCGTCGTTCCATTAGCTTGTTGACAGGAGAAGGTACAAAATGAAGTTGTCGGAAATCAAAAACATCATTTAGCACAAACTAGGAAGTTTTACTTGCTCCATAGAATTTAGAAGCGCCAGCATAGCAAGATGGTTCGACAATGCAAAATATTCAAGTAACGTTCGTGCTTTTACACATTGTGTGTTCAATTTCTTGATGGTAGTAGATTCACACGGACCTATTAAATAATCTAACAACATACTGCACTCACGATGAACCAGTCGCTCTAAGAAAGGGTATGCTAAAGAAAAAATATTATAACGTAGGCGTGATTTTACTAGCCTTTCATTTGGACGGCCTGTGGAACGACAACCAGAAAGACAATATCATCAGCATAGTCCAAGTCAACAGCTCGGTTACCTGGGAGGACCTCAACGTCAGTGCGTTTAACGAATTATTTAGAGCATTCCTTAGGAATTCCCCAATGGCAAGGTTGTTAAGATATTAGCACTTACATTGTCCCTGGTTATCCCGGATGAAAGCTTCAGCCAGAAGTTATGTATATTGGTCTTCTTTTAGGGATAACGCTATCCATGATCGCCTCGCCACGTGTAGCAAATTGGCTTCAGCAGCGAAAGTTCCAAACAAACTCATTCAATCCTGGATGCCAGCCTCTAAGCCATGGGAGAGTATTCACCTTGATTTGCGTGGTCCCGTTCAAGGCCAGTTTTTTTAAATTGTGTTTGATGCGTATAACAAGTGGCCGGACGTACACCTGCAGAAAACAACTAACGCAGCGGTCACGGCACGAAAACTACAACAGTTATTTGCACAGTTCGGTTAAAAAAACACCTAGGTTTCCGATAATGGTTCGCAAATTACCTCTGACGATGTTGGTGTCTTTTGCCAGTGTACTCGTATCAAGCACGGCCGGTCGCCTGCGGGGAATCTCCAGTAAAACAGGTAAGCAGAAACGTTTGTGGATATCATCAAACGTTTAATTCTAAAGTTGCGGGTGGAAAGATCCACAGAAGAGATCATACAGCTTTTCCTGTTAAGTAACCTGGACTACGCAAAACACCGATCTACCAGGCCGCTGATCCCCAGCCGAAGCCATGTTCGCACGTGAGATACGTCCTCCAATTGATATAGTACTCCCTAAGGTTACGCAACGGCTACTGGCATCAGGCGTGAACTGATGTTTTCTACTAGGGGAGCCGATGTACGCGTTGAGTGCCTTGCCGAACCACCAAACCTGCAGTGGTACGTTAAAGAAAAGGCTCTGTGCTGTACGTGGTGTCTGTCGGAACGTTGGCTGTCATACGGCACGTTTCTCAACGACGCAAACGACGGGTGGAACAAACAATCACTTCTACTTCGAGTTGCCGTTTAATCTATTGCTGGACACATTTGAACTACTAGACATTGTGGGGCGAATTGAACCGACAAAGACGTGCGGAGAGCCATGTGACAGAGTCACTGGGATAACTATGCGGCCTAATAAGCCTATGCGACATTTACAGATGAACCGAGCTCTTCATTCCCATGAGTCTGGAGAACGTGTTTCCAAAGATGGAGATGTTATAATAGGCAATTTGGTGTCTTAAATGTACAATAACATTCCACACACCTGACCGTGACTTCACTCTTACTCAATGGTCCATTGTGATGAATATACATCAGGCCGCCTCCAGTCCGAAACACTCACACCGTAACCATTGTAGTCGGCTGTCTTGTCTGTTTCATGTGACTTGAGATCTGGTCCATACACTGTCCGATGCGGTGAAGGTATTTGTTCTGACGGCCCTGAGCCCCATTAACCGCAATTATAACACTTAGGTGAGCGACTATGCAGGATCGAGTTTGCGTGCCGTACCTGGCCGTATGTCCGGTTTAATGACGGTGCATTAGAAATCCGTGGACTACCGGAAGATTGCGCCCCTCCGAAACAATGTATTTGCATCTGATGGACTGATGGCGTTCACCTCGCTCCTGGTTTTTCCAGGCATTGCGTAAAGATAGGTCTAGTTGCGACAGCGTGAGTTTTCGAAAGATTCGTTTAACAAAGCAAGATTTGTCTTACATAAGTTTTACATGGTTTGTTACATTCAGTTTAGGCTAATCGCGATGGAACAAAAGGGAACGCGCATCCTTCATCCGGCTGACGTAAAGGCCATTATACAGAAGAACTATGAGGAAGGAGGCGACTGGGAGAATGTTACATCTGTATTACAGGTAAACGTGCACATCTGTCTCAGTTGGATTAGAAACTTGGAACTGAATGAATCGAAAAGTACCGCTACCGTGCCGCGTTGAAGGTCGCTGTCAGAATCACGCTGATTGCCTGGTTGACTGGGTTGTATCGGAGCCAACGGTGACGTTAGAAACTCTTCGGTTAGGGCTAGGGTTACGGTGAGTTCGAGATAGAGGTAAGCGTTAGCACCATTGCTCGCTACCTAGACGGTCGGCTCATGACAATGAAGAGGTTGCACTCAATACCGGAATCTATGAATGCCTTAAAGAGCAACAGGCTAAGCAAGGTTAACATCCTGAAGCTGACGAGGTTCGAGGCTGAAGGACGGCGAGCAGTATGGATGGATGAGACAAACTACAATCTGTTCTCCGCGCGCAGAAGGGGTCACTCGGCACGCGGCACTCGTGTACAGTGTACACTGGCCAAAAGTCGGGGATAAAATTTGCACCTAATAAGCGCAATGACTACGGACGGATTGCTGAGGTATTCCGTTCTATGGGGCGGTTACAATAAGTAAAGCTGTGCGCGTTGGCTGCGGCAGATGCTTTCTACAGATGGTAGACAGATAGTAGTGCAACTGGAGCCCCGGAGTGAGTAAATTCAGTCAATCCGTTCATTCTGTAATTAAGATGGGTGCACATCAGCTTGAGCGTTACCTGTCACGCCTTAGTGTTGTCGGGCTCGCAAACATGATCTACATTCCGGTCACACTTATGTCCGCATAGCCCATATGCCGTCGTCCGGTCAACGTTATGGTATGGTACATTAGGGTGGCGCGTGATTTATGTGCCTACTCAAAAAAGTGAGGCAGAATTATCAGTACAACGACTAAACGGGCAAGCTGTGAGGGATTAGAAGGAGTTAATGGTGGCATACCGACGGCAATTTTGGTCACCACTGTGATAGTAATCACACTGCTGAGAACTTACACCCAGAGGGTATTCACAGAGCCGCGAGATATCCGCAAGTATACCTGTGGGCGGGCTAGACACGAAGTAAGAAACGGTTGAGGGACTGGTGAAAGTTCGCTTACAATGGTCCTAACGCAATTGCAAGGGGGCGTTAAATGTTCCCTATGCTGCTATCAATATGCAAACAGATTCAGCCGTTGAATGAATCCGATCTACACGCGAATCGATGCGCCGCAATCGCGTACGGACAAAACAACATCATAGCATGCTAGTAACACATTAAACAAACCAAGCAAGATGCATCTGCAGCTAATCATGTGGAAACAAGCCGACTGCCGGTAAGTTCCCAGATAGATACACTTTAAACCCTGTGTATGGCACCTACCAAAGGCTTGAACAATAACACAGGTTAAGTGAACTTTGAGAGGACTTCACAGGACGTCTATGGAGCATACTTGTCCACTGCTGTTGAACACCCTCGGTCCATCAGATGCAAATAAATTGTTTCGGAGCGGCGCAATCTTCCGGTAGTCCACGGATTTCTAATGCACCGTCATTAAACCGGACATACGGCCAGGTACGGCACGCAAACTCGATCCTGCATAGTCGCTCACCTAAGTGTTATAATTGCGGTTAATGGGGCTTAGGGCCGTCAGAACAAATACCTTCACCGCATCGGACAGTGTATGGACCAGATCTCAAGTCACATGAAACAGACAAGACAGCCGACTACAAAGGTTACGGTGTGAGTGTTTCGGACTGGAGGCGGCCTGATGTATATTCATCACAATGGACCATTGAGTAAGAGTGAAGTCACGGTCAGGTGTGTGGAATGTTATTGTACATTTAAGACACCAAATTGCCTATTATAACATCTCCATCTTTGGAAACACGTTCTCCAGACTCATGGGAATGAAGAGCTCGGTTCATCTGTAAATGTCGCATAGGCTTATTAGGCCGCATAGTTATCCCAGTGACTCTGTCACATGGCTCTCCGCACGTCTTTGTCGGTTCAATTCGCCCCACAATTTCTAGTAGTTCAAATGTGTCCAGCAATATATTAAACGGCAACTCGAAGTAGAAGTGATTGTTTGTTCCACCCGTCGTTTGCGTCGTTGAGAAACGTGCCGTATGACAGACAACGTTCCGACAGACACCACGTACAACACAGAGCATTTTCTTTATCGTACCACTGCAGGTTTGGTGGTTCGGCAAGGCACCCAACGCGTACACCGGCTCCCCTAGTAGAAAACATCTGTTCACGCCTGATGCCAGTAGCCGTTGCGTAACCTTTGGGAGTACTACATCAATTGGAGGACGTGTCTCACGCGCGAATATGGCTTCCGCTGGGGATCAGTGGCCTGGTAGATCGGGGTTTTGCGTAGCCCAGATTACTTAACAGGAAAAGCTGTATGATCTCTTCCGTGGGTCTTTCCACCCGCAAGTTTAGAATTAAACATTTGATGATATCCACAAACGTTTCTGCTTACCTGTTTTACTGGAGATTTCCCGCAGGCGACCGGCCGTGCTTGATACGAGTACACTGGCAAAAGACACCAACATCGTCAGAGGCAATTTGCGAACCATTATCGGAAACCCAGGTGTTATTTTAATCGAACTGTGCAAATAACTGTTGTAGTTTTCGTACCGTGGCCGCTGCCTTAGTTGTTTTCTTCAGGTATCCTTCCGGCCACTTGTTTTACGCATCAACCACAAATTAAAAAAAACTGGCCTTGAACGGGATCACGCAAATCAAAGTGAATACCCTGCCATGGCTTAGAGGCTGGCATCCAGGATTGGATGAATTTGCTTGGAAGTTTCGCTGCTGAAGCCAATTTGCTACACGTGGCGATGCAATCATGGATAGCGTTATCCGTAAAGAAGACCAATATACGTAACGTCTGGCTGAAACTTTCATCCGGGATAACCTGGGACAATGTAGGTGCAAATATCTTAATAACCTTGCCATTTGGGAATTCCTAAAGAATGCTCTACATCATTCGTTAAACGCGCTGACGTTGAGGTGCTCCCAGGTAGCCGAGCTGTTGACTTGGACTATGCTGATGCTATTGTCTTGCTGGGTGACCGTCCACTGGCCTTCCAACTTGCACTCAGGCACTTGATCATTGAGGCGACTAAGTTTGTTATTGCTGCAATTTCCAAGTGCACACCTCTTTTTCAATTGTTTCGGATGCCTTTTCCTGCACTTACTCTTGGTTTGAGACACTGGATGTTACGGAGTTTTTGTCTGCCTGTTTATTTACATTGCATTAGATGTATCTATTGGAGACCAAATTTCCTTGCGTATCTCATGAGCGCTCTTCGCTTTTTCCATGCTGAATCACTTGTTATGCCGCCAGGACTTCGAGATATTCAACAAGGGACGGGTTTATTTGCGCTTGTTTGTTCTTTACTGGTTCACTTTTGCTAGACTTGGGCTGTTCGGAATACTGACCTGCAATATCTCTCTGTCTTTGAGCGCCGTTTCTTGCGGTTGATTGACTGTGTGTGGCCGCTGCACCACGTAACCAATGTGGATGTTAGGCAGTATGGCTTGGGTGGAGGTAGCCATTCGCTGGAGGAGCTCATCCCGCTGCGTCAGCTGCGGAGTCTTGGACACGCATTGCGTATACTCGGTCATGCTCTTCCGTGTCGCGCGTTCTTCGCGGTTGCTGGACAGGTGTGATGGACAACCTACGACATGTAGACGCCACACCAGAATTGTCGAGTGACGCATCAGTCCTCCCCGCGTTTTTACCCAATGTAATTAATGCATGTATACTGCTATGGGCTGTGCAATAAACAAATCTGATAGAGCCATATTACACAATAAAATAGCAGTGGTACTCCCCTCGCGCACTCTGGGATTGGTGATACTGTTATACAGTCGCAAGTACTGTGACTATCACTTTCTGTGCGTATTTGTTTACTGTGTTACCAGTCGATTGTCAGAACTCAGTGGATTCTGTTGACGTATGTCCTTACTAAATAATCATGTTCATTTTCATAGTTCTTTTTGAGCGTTCTAACGAAGGACAAAATGGCTAGTTCCATCTCAGCAAAACGGAAGGCATTCACACTTAAAGAAATGGTATCAGTGATTCCATGATGTTAAGAAGGAACAGTTCGCTAACATTGGCGCAAAATTTCAGAGTAAGAAGAACGCAAATCCATGTAACCTAAAAGAGGAAATCACCTTTTGAATGACTTTGTGAACAACACACCAAGACTGAAAAGGAAGAATGATAGAAAAATAGCTAACGAAGACATAAACGCAACTTACTGGAATTAATGCCAGTCAGCACTGACGGGAAAATCCCATTACCTGCACACGTGATTCAAAAACGAGCATTGTACTTCGCAAAGGCATTGTAAAAACACAAACTTTAGCTTATCAAACATTTGGCCACAGGCTACCATCAATAGATGATCTTGTGTTTGGTAAGCAATCGGGCGAAAGCGGTGAATCAGATATGTGTGCATCATCTGACTAGGCAGAAATATTGCCCGAAATATGTTCCGGCTACACAGTTCAATACATTTTTAATTCGCATGAAACTGCTTTGCTATTCAAAACGACGTAGGATAAAGGCTTTGTGTAAATGGATATAAATGCGCAGGTGTCAAAGTTATGCTCTGCACTATCAAACTGGGGGGGTGAGAACCGGCTGCAGTGATTTGGAAATCAGCCAATATTAGCATTTTAGAAATATCAACATGAAAACTACCGGCAGTTTACAAAGATACTAAATAGGCATGAATGAGCGCAGCTATTTTCAAAGATTTAACAGCAAAATACAGAGAAACGCAACATCATACCTTCTCTCGACAAAGCCGTTGCAGTTCATATCACCCAACACCACTGTGTTACGTCAACCCTGCGACCAGGATGTCATTCAGGCGCTTAAATCAAAGTTTACGAAAAAACGGCTTCTCCATCTTATAAGGATCATGGAATTCCACAACTATATGTCCGGAACTGATTTCATGAAACGAGTATATTTATTAGACCGTGTTCTACATAACTTCTACCTGGAAGGAGATGCAGAACTCGAGCATCTCTGTTTTTTAAAGCGGGTTTCCTTGTACTGCAGAAATAGATTCTGAGACATAAGAGCAAATTGTGCCTCCTTTAACCGCAATTGCTTTGGATACTCTCCCAGAAGAATCGTTTGGATGCAAACTGCCTGATAGCCATCTGGTTGACTTATTTCCCAACATGCCACACAAGACAAATAAACTGGGACCTGTCAACCACATCAATTTTAGCAGATGAGGATGTGAGTAATGAATCAGACTGCCAGCAGGAACAGGATTCTACAAATGTTCTGAAAACGTAGACATTCACAGGCGCACTTTGTGAAGTTGATATTTAGCACTCCTACGCAACACATAGCGGACATACTGGCATGCTTACACTTCTTTTGGACGTGAGGGAAATACTGAATACCTTTGTTTTCAATTACGAAGCAACGGAACACTAGAATTGATATTTATTCATGTGTGGAAAATGATTATGCCAATAGAAATATGTGTATGATTTTTTAAATCTTGTATATTTCGACGATTTATAGGTCAGTTTCTAAACTGTGGCTCACAATCTGTGAGATTCTCGCATTATTATTACTCATCTATCCCACAATTTGCACCACTACTGAAATTGCAAATGACGACGGACTTGATAATACGTTCGTGACAAACAACTTCGTCGGTGTTCTGCAATTAAAGTCATAGTGAATTACGCGCAGCTTGAAATTGCTGACAACCTAACTGTGTGAAGCGGGGTTTTTTGCAGTTTCACAGCCGAAACAAAGCAAGCAATTAACTGGACCTAGGCAGCACGCATCAAGCGTCATTGTCTTCTATTTCCCCAGATGGAGTAACTTCGTTGCAGAGGAACACGCTCATGGTTGTCCGTAATTTAGTGTTATAGTGAATTAAAGCATTATATCATTTTATATCTACTTTTGGTTCAACTGGAATTTATTTTCAAGGCATGTTCAATCAGAATTACAGTAAAATTAATCATTCAAAATATGCTAAAATATATACGTTCAAGGAACCCCCTCAGCGGGCAGGGGTAAAATTATCAAACGCCCACCGGTCCACGGCGATGCAAACTTTGGGGACCACTGCCGTAGATTGCACCGGCTCGCAACACCTCCATAATTCAAGAGACCAGCTGCTTGTAGTGTAATCCCTTCGCAACAAAATATTACATGTCAGCGTACTTGCGGAACAAGGAGGAAAGTAATATAATTCACCGTTTCACATATCCTTTGAAATAAAATTGCATGGCTGCAAGCAAACATCTATCACATGCCTACTACATCCCTCCATTGGCGATTATATCATTCCACCCGGGAGCTGTCCTGTCTAGCTCGATCAGCTTTGACCTGTGCGCTTTGTAGTGGGCGGATTGTTTGCAATGTTATTACCTTCTTCTCCCCGTTCAACTTAGACCTGTGGATCCGTCAAAAAAGTGATATTTCATCGCATAAAGAAAGAAGTTACGTGTAGTGATTGGTATCAATTCTGTTGCGACAGAGATCGTTCCGCTCCTAATGTTACGGACAACTTGACTTCGAGGTCAAACGGTAGCTTCTACTGCGCCTTCAACTATCCGACCGAACTAGCCCGAATACTCACCAAAACCAGCCAACATATGTGCGCCTCTAGTTTAGAACACGTTTCTAGTAACAATCTAAAGTTGTGCATTGTTGTCCTGCGTGCATCACTTGCGCCCTAGCCTCAGACATCAAAGCTCACTTACAAAGGGGTTTGACTACACTTCAGCCTTATACCCGGTTCTCTGAGCGCACGCGTCTTCCTTCCCTCAGGGACTGTGCGCGCTCCAATGAATGTCTCAGACACCTCCATTGTCCAGTGAGGGCGCGCGGCACACTGTGAACCGGCTGAGCTCCGTTTAGTAAAGTCACAATTGCCGTCCATTTGAGTTGGACCACGCTAGTGTCACCCAAGTCTCAGTTTTCCTACCTACCTCTGAAATCGTAACTGTGTTCAGTTTCTACGCTATACCGAATTCTATTGGCTGGTAGCCTCTGCCCAAGCAGTGCTACGTGGATATAAGTGCGATGTTTGTCTGATGATAGCCTTTGCATTAAGGAGGAAAGCTTCTGCACTAAGAATGATGGCTTCTGCACTAAGGATATAAGCGATTGCGCTAAGGATCCTAGCAAGTGAGAAATGGTATCGTTGCTTCTTGAAGCGTTCTGCTGAATTAACCCTATACTAACAGGCATGATTTTTACCAGCTTTCCATTTGTAAGGTAACAACCTTATGTGACTGACAGAATTAGCTTATTTGCTGACGGACTCATTTCTAGGATATATGTGTCCTCACTGCAAGCTACGGGATTAAAGTGGCAGGTGCTAAAATAGTTTAGGACTCGCTTACCATTTATGGTGTATCGTGCAGTTCAAACTTTCTCAGGTCAGAAAGCTTTCAGATAAGTTCACTGCAGGTTTACCTGCTTAGAAAATCTATGATCATAAGATTAATTCAATTGTTGTTTCTTAGTGGCTGTGTTAAATCAATACTCCGAAAAGTGCATACATACTCAAATTGGCGTTCTGACTGTATGAAACATCTTTTGAGTTTTAATAACTAACGCACCAGATTGTGTGGCTAATGATACTTGCTTTCGAATAGTGCCATGAAGGTCGATAATTATAGTGGTCAAAAAAAGACTGGTTTCCGAAAGAATTTGGTGGTGTAACGGACAAACATATTTGTCTAGAAACTAAGGGGTAACAAGGAAGCTAACATAAAACAAAGCTCTGTCCAGTTATCGAAAAAAACACCGCCAATTCCGTTGCGTCTACTTTTGCTTTCTTTGTTTAAAATTGTTACAGTGGAACAAGGTTCGCTGTGTTTTGCTCAAAGATGTTAAGCGGCTTTAAGATTTAGGCATTATATTTCGATACTATCAAGGCATGTGTTTTTGATTTGTTTGAATCCGTGAAAGTATGTGTTTTCGGAGTAGAATTATAATACATTCATTCACTCGACTCAATATATCTGCCATTGGCAGAAAGGCATTCAAAGATAATTACTGTTAAATTAATACTATATCATTATATCGTTTAGATTTAAGTATAAACTATTCTATGTGAGTACTATCGCAAATAAAAATCTATCTCACCCATTAACAATGATTTTTCAAGTTATCTCTTAATTTTTTAAAAGGGTATAACACAGTAATTTGGATGTCACCAATTTGGGATAGCATTGTTAGTGAGTACTATTTTTCGGTGTCGAGCAGTCGAGAAAATTGCATCCACCAATGTTTTGAAACACTTGCTTTCACTACGTGATGCGACAAATGTTACAAAAATTGACCACATGCCGTTCGAAAAACGAGGCTCGGAGTACTTATTTCAAATCTGGTAGCACAAGCTTAGAGGGATCTTAGCTTGTGCTGCAGCGTCTGAAGATGGAGCTGTGGCTTCATCATGGGTATTTACCTAGATGTAAAGGACAGCAGGTCATGATGATGCCGACTTTCATTAGATGACAGGACTTGGTGTAGAATCAGTCTCTAGCACCAGTTTTGTCCTGTGAACCCCCAATATAGGGATGGGCCTGGTAACGAAGTATTGAACGCGCTCGAATTTACGCTCCTCTTCTAGACTGGTCGGATGGCTGGCGAGCAAGCTGCACTCCAACATTGGTCTTATGATGAAAGAGAAGAGGAGAGCGACAACACTTCAGATCAGCTACAGAAGCTGCGTTTGGAAGACCAGGTAATGCGAAGTTCGTCTAGATCTAACCTGTTCGTGTTGACCGCGAATTTCAAAGCGCATTTTTTAGGATACCCATAGTTTTATCATGGAAGTTGTGGGGTGTTGCAGTTGGCTGTCAAGAGTACAGGCACGGATGTTACCAACCTTTATGAGAAGCGATTCGAATGGGTTGACCAGAAGGCGGACTTCTACGCACCAAATGGAGAAGTGACTGAGGTTTGCTCAAGTAAATCGCGGTCGTAAGGCGTGCTAATCAATCTCCAGATCCTCAGTTCATCTATAAACAATGCACAAGGGGTCCATGTAGCTAAAGTAGATCGTTAATAAAATTATGAACAATTTATACCCCAGAACCATACTTTGGGTATGCCACTTTTAGAATGATACCAATCGGTTTGATCCGTTCGAGTTTACCATACACTTTCGTCCAGCGAGAACCTTTGATCCACTGGTGCAGTGAGCCACGAATACCGCACACTTGACATTTAAAGGTTGACCAGTTTGAAGTAACTTACCGAAGACGTTGCTGAAATCGGTGCAGATCAGGTCTTAGACACTCCCTGGTTCACTTCCTCCAACTGAGCACGTATTCTCAAAAGCAGTTTGGTAATACGTGTCTATCATGAAAACATGCTCAGCGGTTGTCAGGAGATCACATAACCAAAACAGTCGTAGCAAATGATTTTCTTAAGCGTCTCAGAGTAATTGGCCTGTAATTGTCCACTTTGAGGAAGTCACCGTATTTCGGTATAGACCTTGCCACCAAACATTTTCAGTCAATTGACAACAAACCACTTGCAAGCGTCCTGTTGAACAGAACAGTCAATGGAGGTTAGATGCTGGCCGATAGAGTCATGAGAATGGAGCCTGTCGCTATCAGCTTTCTTGGTGCCGTCAAGTTTGCTGAGAGCTTGTGCACATCTTCAACGCCGCAGAACAACCTGTAATGATTGGTATATGCGTTACATGTTGAAATCCGTGCAGTTAACTGGTCAGTTGCAAAGCGCAGTACGCCACCATCGCGGACGCACGCAAAGTGCCAGAGTTTAAGGGCTGTTCTTTTGGCAACTTTAGTACTGGATGGTTACTTGTCAGCTTCAAGCGTCGCACGACGTAAGCAAAAAATATCTTTGTGGGATCTTCGCGGTGATTGTAAGTCACACTTCGAAATAGAGCCGCTTGTACTTTTGTGCATTGTGGCGTGCAATCTGCTGTGTCGTATACTCTTAGTGCCGGTTAACTGGAGTGTACCGGGTGCATCTGGGCCAAAAACATCTCGCTCTATGACCGGATTTAAACCTATTTAATAATTACAAAAGAGAGAAATTTATCTAACTAATGGCTGTAGAGCTGTTACTCGCAAACCTTGCCCTAGGTTACCGAGTCACAACTGGAAAGGCACATCAATACGTCCTAGCTGTGTGATTGGTTTGCAACGCGTAATCGCATTGTGGACTGCGACTTGTACTGAATTGGTCTTTGGTCAGTCCGGTCCATGTGACTGCAAGGCAGGCATCGGATGGATATTCTGTGTTTCCCCACAATAACACCTAGCCCATGACCGCAATCAACTCTTACAATGAGTGCTGTAATTGACTTCCTCTTAGTCGTTAATCGTCGTGACAAGCGTCGGTTGCGTTGACTCGGTGGCTTAGGGTAAACATTTCGGCTATTGCCCTAATGGCCTCAGATCTGGGTGCCTGCTAGCTCATCCTGATGAGATCATGTCTGTTGGACACCTGTCATAGAGTGCAGTGCATTTGGTCACGCAACACCCAATATCCATCTGTTTCAACAGCTAGGAATCAGGGAGAAACGACCTCAACGCGTTTCATCCAATTCGTGGGCCACCTGAAGCGTGCATGCGAAAGGTCCAACCCTTCCGATATTTCCACAGGTTCTCGACTTATACATACGTCCATATGTGGAATACGCAATACAGGACTAGCAGTCATGTCTGAGGAGAAATCTCACCGCCTTAGAGATTTCTTAACGCCAGGTAACCAAGAATGTATAGGGTCTATATAATTTGTCGTATGTACGAATGCTCTAGATGCTCGAGGTCTTCAGCGGACAGCAGCGGCAATTGCGGGAGAACCTCCTTTTGACTAACAAGATTTTGCTAGTTTCCAAGCAAATGGGCCGCTACTGGCTAGAGCTCAGGCACAACAGTGTTTTGAAAGACCAACATCTCTAGTTGACAGAGCAGCCCAGTTGTTTGGAATGCTGTCGGGGTTTCTTTTCTGTACGCGTTTGACAAGCGTGGAATGCCATACCAGAATCTCCCATATATGCTCGCACGCTGGTAGAGTTCAAAGCCCGAGTTGACCGTGCACGCATTTTGCTACACCAGGTCACATTACCCACTGTGGATTCCAAAACACGAGTGTCCTTTAGAGCATCCAGTGCCTGTCAACTGACAAAGTACATTCCATATTTTTCACCTCGTATGTGTTCACCAGGAGGAGACACGATTTTTACCAACACCCAGTTTGCAGACATTCCATGTGGATTCACCTTGAATTTACTGCTTACACTATGTATAATACAGTGAGTTCATCGCTGTAAAACCAATTTTGCTAACAAATGTTTCACTATTTGGAATTTTCCAAATAAGCATCCTACGGGACCTGTTATGCTTTAGTTTATTTATTCGTATACAACGATCATTTCATTGTTTCCTTGTTACAATCCCAACGACTGAATTGATCAAGGTTAACCTCAGTGCGATTCGCGGTACACGTTGAGATTTTGCGTCGCAGTCCATTCACACAACCAGTATTACTAAATGATCCCTCCAATTAAATTGTAGGATTTTATCCACTAAGCTGTTCCAACATCGTGTCATTTAACCGTGTTCCGTTTCGAACCACTGTGACTTGATCAGTCAAAATTTCCTACACTTAAGTGACACAACTAGTTTACACTATTACGACTCTATCTACTATAACTGACCTGAAAGCTCCAACAGATGCATTTGGTGCCAGAGCCAAATTCACTTGGCTCGCTGCTCGAGTCAGTCAGCTTAAGTCCTTTGTTCTGTAGTCTTAACCCAGCTGAAGTGCATTGTAAAGGTACAGTGACAGCGTTCTGTTGGCAGGAAGAGCTGAGTGATCGCTTGCTGCCATTAGATTCAGGAGACAAATGACAATCTCATGTCATTCAAATACAGTTAGCACTAATTTTAAGTAAGCCAGAGTTGAGTGCTTTGCTATGCGCGTATCGTTGCTGTCTTGCTGTTGTCCTAACCCACGTACACTAAAGGATATAACCTGTGTGTCTCGACAGAGTTTAGAATGCGCCGAAGGTTGCATAACCGGAATTAATCTAAACACTTGTGGTTGGCTCTTTCTGCATGCCTCTGTGTTAACACTTGGATAAGTATACCAAAACGGTATTCATTTTATCCCTTGGTTTTCTATTCACTGTTTTGTGGTTCTCGTTTTGGCCATCCTACGGGATTTGCCAAACATCTGCTTTTTTCCCGTACTGTAACATTGTTTCATTGTTCCAATCTCAAGTACTGTTTTTAGCATACATTGCGTCGACCTAATAATATCCTAAGCTAGGTTTCAACTTAGATTATCGTATGCGAAGACAATTGAACTTTCGTTAGCAAAAGTTGAGGGCGGCTACATCAGTCCCGGAAATGCGGCAGCTAATGCAAACAACTGACTAGGTGATTGTGATGTAAGGAACCGACGAGTAGCTCTGCGCACCTGAAGTGGATCGAGTAACACAGCTGTTCACGTAGGCCGTTGTCTTTTTGGCATGCGCCTACAAGTATCCCAAACAGAGAAGACTGGATATAGATCAAGATGACACCAAGGTATTTCGATAGCCTATCACAGCGAAAGTAATATTAGCCACTAGACTCAAGTTTATGGGTAAATATCTAAAATGATTGGACTTCGTCTCTGAGAGTTCAACTAACTCTAGTTATCCAGACACAACGAAAGGGCACAAACCATCACACTGATACAGAAAATTGCAACAACTGATAAATGCTAGAGGAACCATCAATAGGAATGAGAACCATCGGTCACCGGATGCTGCCAATCGCTGTCACAGTGTGTCCTTCCAAAGGCTACAAGTTGTTTGAATTAACTGAAAAGCTGGAGAAATTACAGCATATCGCAACTACAGTGATCCGACCCTACGAAAGCTTCTGTATGAAAAATGTTGTGAAAGGCTCGGACTCTACACACTATTCTATCGCCGAGTAAGAATTGACCTTATTATGACCCCTCGAGTACTACACTTGAATCACTTCCCCATACTGCGGCCAATATTTCACGTGCGGAAACCCTGTAACACCCGAGGACATCGTTACAAACTCAGGGTCCCCAGCATGAACAAAGTCTCACATCAGCTTTGTATCGAACGAAGAATCGTAAACTTATGGAATACCCCATCTGAAGGATTAATAGAGGCTGATTCTGTGAAGTGTGTTAAAACCCGTGCCGACGATTATTTTGGAAACCTGTGCTTTTGCAAAATGATGCACATACAATGTCAAAAGAATACATTATGCGCCCGGAAATAATGACACTGGTACAAATTTCTAACGAACAAGGATAAACGATTAACGGACCTGACACAACTGCTGGTAATTCACAAGTAAATTTTGATTTTTCGTAATTTGATAGAGTTGTACATAAACCTTTCTACTTGCTCTTAAAAACAGTCTCAGTCTCAGTCTCAGAAGAATATGGATGTGTATAATATCATTTCCCTCGAACGGTTGAAAAACAGCGATGTATTGTTTAAATGCAGTTCATTACGTTACACATTTATTCACCCTCAAATAAGTGGCTTACTGTTAATTACGTGCAAACTTGCACATCTTTCTTTTAGAATAAGGATATAGTTTACAAATTGATCAATAAGTCTACGGCCGTCCAGCGTGCATTTTCTTTACGTCAGCTGAGGACTGTATCTCATATGCACTTTAGGATACTTCGTGGTGTAGGAGCCCATAACTAATTTATGCAACCACTTTTCTTGTTCTCTTACCTACTGATGCAAACATGACAACAACATCCATTACCAGCATTAATTACCCATCATTTGGGAGAAAAGTACAAACAGCCCGTGTAATCTACTAAATGAATTATCAGTCAAGCAGCCACTTGCTGTCAAAATGTGAAGCCTAATGCAAATTTTTGATAACTGGGGGCGTAATGTGTGCAGGTAACAAAAGCTCTGCTGACGCATAAAATCAAATGATTGATGTCTGTACAGATAAATATGTAGGGGTGTAGGCCGGACATAGCTCTGAACATTAGGTTAATGGAAGTTGAAACACTGAGTCCCCTTCAACCACTTCATTAAGGCAGTAAGAAGACATAGACGCGATATGTTAACATTTCGATTGTTCTCATCATTCACTACGCAATACAGTCAAAACACAGCACACAATTTATAGGTCCACCTTTAGTAACATAGATAAGCAGATAAAACTGATGAAAATGACGTAATCAGGTCCAAGGCAATCTAATTGAATGCCTCAATTGTTTCTGGGCACACAGCATGGGACAGTTCAAACTTATCAGCAGCTCCTCGCCAATTGCCAACAACATCGCTTTCCTACTTCGCAATAACACCTTGAATGAATCGGTCGGGTTCACCCGGTAACGAGTCGTCATGAGGTGTTTGGTGATAGACTAGGCAGGGTTCCGATTCATTCCGATTACGTCATTCTCATCAGTTTTATCTGCTTATCTATGTTACTAAGTGTTGACCCTATATATTGCGTGTTGTGTTTTTCCTGTATTGCTTAGCGACTGATGAGAACAATCGAAATGTTAACATATCGCAACCTATATATTCTTACTGCGTTAATGAAAGTAGCAAACTCAACCCACCACTTTGGAGGGTATGCGTCATTAACCTGACAACTCTTAATTTGCTAAGCAATAAATATTGACCCATCAGACAAAGGACAAATCGGTCAAACTGAGGACCCTGGGATACATCACTGATCGGAAGTAGGAGTTAAAATGTTAATCGACAATGCCAAAGTAATCTCGATGTTTGCCTATTGCTTAATGAAGACCTCATAAATCTACAAAGGAATACGTAAAGAGATCACGGCCAAGGCAAATTCCAAGCAGTGTAAAGAGTACGCAGTTTTACAAGCTTTTAGTTTGTTTTGACCGTGAACTCCTTCCAACATTAAGCTGAATTTGTTTGACAATGAGTGCAAACGAATGGCCTAGAGCGTTTCGCTGAC